>QAOC01052658.1:0-33982 GCA_003255005.1 Begonia fuchsioides | reverse complement strand
AGGTTAATCTCGATCCTACAACATATAGATTTGTTGGCGAACTCTATAAGCGGCGAGCATAAGGGTATGCCTTTGGTCCCTTCTTTTAGGACCCTTCTACAAATTTGATATACATTATTAAAGTTCATTCATTCATTATTGTAGCAAATGAAAGTATAAGCATGAGAAACAATTTTCATTTTTCTTCATAAAACAATGATGCATGAATGTCAATGATATATGCATAAACTCTATAACAACTCAATCACATTTAAGATAATATTACTGTGCAAAATCATACTATTTAATATATACCTTCGAATGTATCAAAAATAAACAAATGTCATGAAATCATATTAATTTTCATTTTTACTTTAATTACAATCAATATAATTGAAACTTAGTACTTTGTAAAGTAGTCTCATTAGGAAAAAAAACATGCACACACTACATACCTCAATTCCTTGGCACAATTGTAACACTTGATTAAAGATCATTGTTGATATCACAACCTAAAAAACTTAGATTGAAGCTTCTATTTAGTGAGCCTTTTACCTATTAGACTTAAAAGTGCACAAAACACCTTTTTAGTGCACTAACTTTCCAAAATTCCTCCAATTTTGTAAGAAATCTCTCTAACCTTCTTTAACTTTGAGAGAATAGAAGAGAGCTGTAAACTTTCGTGGGTTCATCCAATAAGCACCCATCACATTAAAAAAATGAGATAGTAAAGCAATGGTAGCTTTTTTAAAAACATGAGGTGCCACCTTCAAATTTTAATTTTATCTCTTTAGTTTTTGACTAGATAAGTGTTGTCAAATTCATCCAATCAAAAACCCTAATCCTAAAACATTAATTAAGAGAGCTGTAAAATTTTTTGGGTTCATCCAAGAAGCACCCATCACATTAGAAAAAGGAGATTGTAAAGCAAGAGGTAGCTTTTTAAGAAGCATGAGGTGCCACCATCAAATTTTACTTTTATCTCTTTACCTTTTGACTAGATAAGTGTTGTCAAATTCATCCTATTAAAAACTTAATCCTAAAACATCAATTAAAAGAGTTGTAAAATTTTGTGAGTTTATTCAAGAAGACACATCAAATTAAAAAAAGAAGGGAGATAGTAAAGCAAGAGGTGACTTTTCAAGAAGCATGAGGTGTCATCATCAAATTTTACTTTTTACTTTTTACTTCTTGACTAGATAAATGTTGTCCAATTTATCAAGTCAAAAACCCTAATTCTAAAACATCAATTAGAAATATATTAATCTCGATCTGTATAGTAATCAATCAATTAAACCTATAATTTAACACGCACTAATTGGATTTTTTCTAATCGCTTAACCTGTATATTTGTCCAACGGATGTTAATACAAATTCTTTAACACCTTAAATATACATATACTTCACTATTGATAACCTAAACACAAAATGAAAAGCGTGGTTGTTGGACCTCATCCCCCTTATTGAAATTTTATTCTCAAAATTTCTAGCATTGAATAATTGAGGGTATTTATCTAACATATCTTGTTGTCTCTCCAAAGTAGCTTCTTTGACCGAATGGTTTTGCCACAAGACATTAACTAAGTTTATTTTATTGTTACTCAACTCTTTTACTTTAGAGTCAAGAATCTTAATTGAATCTTCTTCATATGTCATGGTTGGTTCAACTTCAATGCTCCTAGGTTTAATCACATGGGATGGATCACGAACACATTTTCTTAGCAGCGATACATGAAATACATTGTATATCCCATGCATGGATGATGGTAACAATAACTTATATGCTTTCTTCCCTACTTTCTTTATGATAGGAAATGGTGGTTAAGTTACCATTTGTTACCAAACCAAACAACTCCTTTAAATGGAAAAAACTTCAGGAACACTTCATCACCTTGTTCAAATTCTAGATCTCTCCTTCTTTGATACGCATAACTTTTCTGCAGACTTTAAGCTGTTTTGATTGTTTTTCTGATGATTTTAACTTGATCTACGGTTTGTTCTACAAAGTCTACGCCATATATTTTTGCTTCACCCACTTCATCCCAATAAAGCAGGGATCTACATTTCTAGTCATAAAGTGCTTCATATGGGGTCAAACCAATTGTACTTTGGTAGCTGTGATTATATGAAAACTCAATCAATGACAACCACTTACTCCAAGTAGTTTGAAATTCTAGCACACATGCTCTTAACATATCTTCTAATATTTGTATTGTGCTTTCAGTTATTCATCTGTTTGAGGATGAAATGACATGTTGAAACTTAATGTCGTACCCATAACTTCATATAGACTTTTCTAAAATTTGGAGGTAAATTAGGAACTCGATCGGTTACAACAAAAGTTAGAATTCCATGCAACAAACAATTTCTTGAATATATAACTCTGCATATTGGTCCATAGAAAAAAGTCTTTCTCACTGACAAGAAGTGGGCAGACTTTGTTAATCTATCTATAATCACCCAAATGCCATTATATCCATTTATTGTTTTTGGAAAACCTCCGACAAAGTCCATTGTCAGTTGCTCCCATTTCCATTTTGTAATCGGTAATGGTTGAAGAATTCTAGCTGGTCTTTGATGTTCTACTTTCACTTACTGACATGTGAAGCAAAATCTTATATGCTTTGTGACTTCTTCCTTCATGTTTGGCCACCGGTAAGTTGCTTTAAATCTTGATACATTTAAGTACTCCTTGGATACACTGTAAATATGGAAGAATGTTCTTCAAAGAATATTTCTTTTTGTAAATTATGATCGTTTGGAGCATACCATTTATTCTTAAAATTCAAATTATGCTTCATATGAAATCTCTTGCATGTGAATAGTTCATAACTTTCTAGAAAAGATGATTCATGAGATGTTCGTGGCATGAACGTGTCAAGCAATTAAGTAATATTCATGACATTAAAACAACAATTCATCGTATCATAAACCTAATCATGCTTTTCTACATCATTTTATACATGCATATCATATTAAAATATAAAGCATAAAAGAACAGCAAAGTCCTATTTCTCTATGTTGTAGACCCAATTAAGGGCAAAACAAACACAATACTACTTACCTTGTCTATCCTTAGCAAGTCTTTCTAGTAGTATGTACTTTTGTGAATCATCTTCACCTCAATAAATTAATATCATTCACAATTTTCGAAATCAATGCCTTGTTTTGTGATGACTTTGAAATATCATAACTTGTTCTATACACAATGAAATGCTATGATTCTAAAGTCTATGTGTCACTCAAGGTGTCTAACTAACGTACTAAAATATCTAAGACATTGAATTAGTCTAGAATTAGTTTCAAACACAAAATTTGAAATTACACAGATTGTTTAACAGATATGCCAATTCAAAATTTTTATCATTCATAAACATATATATGATATTCCAACATGATTGTTTAACCAATAAACGGAACCATGGAGAAAAACTATTAATTTTCGTGTATCACTCATAACCAACATACAAAGTCATTGATAATCCCATAATTCTTACTTATCCTTAATGTAATCATTTGAATAACGATAATCACTATAAACCAAGTAACATAAGGTATAAGGTCATACCTCTTGATTTCTAGATCAATAGATTCCTCGTGATGAGAGGAACACTTGTCCTCAAAAGATTGGAGGCCAATTCTAGCTTCTTCCCCTTTAATTTTTACTTTTCTGACAAGTTCTCTCTCTCTTTCACCCCTTCTCTCTTTTCAGCACGAAAATGGTTGATCATCAACCACTCTCTAATATTTCTAGATGGTTCATCGGGTGAAATTACTATTTTTCCAAATTTATCCATTTACTTTTATCATTTTACCATTACCAGTTCCATTAATTGCTAAAATACCTCCATTATCCTCATTTAAATCATACTTAGCTTAACTAGTTAATTCACACTAGTTCTAAGCTAATCCTCAAGGTTAAATTAATTATTCATGATTAGTTACTAATCCTATAGTGACATGTGTCATATTCCTATTCGTCTTCCTTTCCTACTTCTAATTTAGCATGTATCACTCAAACAATTTCTAATTGAACCATTTGATAGCGTAAAAACATTTAACTTGGACACTGGTATTACAACATGATTTATTAATCTCATAACAGTACTTGGTGCGTTAGATAATCCAAACGACATCATTAACTACTCATGGAGACCATACTTAGTTTTAAAAGCAGTTTTCCATTCATCCCCTTCTTTCATCCATATCTGGTAATATCCATTCTTTAAATCTATTTTTGAAAATAAACATGAACCATGTAATTCATCAAGCATGTCTTCTAACCTTGGAATAGAATTTCGATACTTTATCGGGTTCTTGTTGATAGCTTAACAATCTACACACATTCGCCAATTCACATCTTTCTTTGGAACTAAAATCACAGGAACTAAGCATGGACTAAGACTCTCTCTCATGAGACCCTTGTTTACTAGCACGTCCACTTGTTTTTGGATTTCTTTTGTTTCTTGAGGATTAGCTCGTTAGGCTTTTCTACTGGGAATTGAAACCCCAGCCATAAAATCAATTTAATGCTTGATTCCTCTTAAAGGAGGTAACCCACTTAGAACTTCTTCGGGAAACACATCTTAAAATTCCTTTAAAAGAGTAGAAACAACACTTAAAAACAAAGGGATTAGCTCGTTATTATAAAGATAATTATCCTTGCTAACATCACACTTTTCACCTCACTTTTCTCGCTATTCCACTATTTTTCCCACTCTGTTCTTGTTTTCTCTCTTGCTCTTGTTTTCTCTGTTTGCTTTTTTTCACTATGTTATTCTTTTCTCTCACACTCTTTTTTCTCTCATTTCTCTCTTTTTTTACTTTTTTGATCACATATTGGCTTTTCTCTCATTTTTTAATCTCTTATAATTTTCTCTGAATCTCCACTAGCTTCCCACGATTTAAGTGGCTTGAGAATGATTGTCTTACCTTCTTGAACAAAGTTGTACTCATTCTTGAACCCAATATGCTTGAATTTTTTATCAAATTGCCATGGTCTTCCTAATAAAATATGTCTTGCTTGCATAGGAACCAAATCAAAATAAACCACATCATGATATTTTCCAATGGACATAGCAATTTTCACTCGTTTAGTAACTTTGACTTCACTCTAATCTCTCAACCATTGTAGCTTGTACGGATTTTGATGTTTTTTGGTTTCTAATCCCAACTTATCCACTATCAAAGTACTAGAAACATTAGTGCAACTCCCACTATTAATTATCAAACTACATAGCTTGTTATTCACGTGGCATCTAGTATGAAATATGTGTTTTCTTTGTACTTTATCTTCATCGTCCTTAGCTTGAACATTGAGCACACGTCTAGTGACTAAGACTTCACCTCTCACGGGTTCCTCTACCTCCATATCGCTACAATCTTCTAGTGGGGGCATCTCGCCATCACTTGAGTTCTCGCTTTTAACTTCCCCGTTCTAACTAGTTGATCCCAAACATGTACTTGCACAATCCATGAATTCCATTGAGGCCAACTTGATTTTCTTTTCTTCGGAATAGTTGTGACAATCATAATATGATCAATCTTTCTTACCTATTTCAAATATAATTCTGGATCACTTTTACCATGAAAAGAAGGAATAGTCATCTTGATGTTGCTTAGGTTGACATCTTCTCAATTTTTCTAGGATACTCCCCTTTTTTTGTAGTTGTTTCTCTCATTCTCGGACTCAACATCTTGCTTTATTTCTTTAATATTTCCTCGTGCAAGGCCTACTAGTTTGAGCCTCTAACATATTCAATATCATTTTAATTTTTTTTATTTGTCCTCGTATGGCTTTTGCGTATGCCTCATGATAAACAATAATTCAACTCTTATCCATACTCATTTCTCAATCTAAGAAACAAAAAAACTGTTAGCAAATATATAGGAAATAAATGGACCTCACTCACTCCCTCATGTGTTTACACTCAATCAATGTCACTCACACTCGTATTTCTCTCAATTAAGGCTTTTATAAAATAGTCTCACACTCTTTCTTTTTTTCCTCTCAATTTCCTCTTTTAGTTCTTTGTGTCAAAACTCAGTTCAGGAGAAATATTCAATAAGTAATAACAATCAAGATCAAACTAGTCAAACTCTTTTGAACGAAATAATGGGATCCAAGAAAAATGTATGTATAATGATGAATGAAAATAATAAAGTATTGCTCTAATGATGTAACAACAAGAAAGTCAATGAATAACTTTGAAGTCACCAAAATTAGGAGAAGTAACTTTGAAACAAATATAGATGATGAAAGATAGTAAGCACTATTCGAAGAAACAATATTTTTTTATAATAGTAGAAACAAAGACAATAAGCAAAAATCAGAAAGCTTGAATAAAGGAGTCAAAGGTCTGATACCAAATGATGAGAATGACTGGTATATCAAACCCGAGACCCTTCAACAATGCAGAAAAAGATACATGGATCGCCTTTCAATAAAGTATAAGGAACTTGACCCCAATTGAACATAGTCGACAAAATCTAACTTCTAAAACAAGGAGCTTGACCTAGACTGAACTTGTCGATAAGAACAAACGCTATCAAAGTTGATCTATCAAGAATTAACTTGATGAAAATCAAGCTCTTCGCAAAGAACCAAAGAGAAAATTCTCTCTAAACACTCAAGGTTAAATAATCATAAAAGTTGTGTCTTTCACAATAATTTGGATGCCATTAAATAGGCAACACAATTTCTAAGTAAATTAGGAATTAGAAAGATATTAGAAAACTAAAATATCTTTTGGAAGATTCTCAAATCTGCTAAGATTTTTTAATATACCAAAAGATTTACTTGTTGATCAAGTAAAATTTGATTTACCTATTGATCAAGTAAAAGTTATTTTCTTTACCCCTTCAATATCTTGTAGTGGGCTTGTGCTCTTTGGCTTGTACTCTTTACCATCCTGCATGATATTAATATCTTATTCAACACTTAACATAATAAGGGTTTTGTTTGATGTTGAATAGATTCTTTGATTTAGATTTCTTCCACAATTTGATGAGCCTCCAACTCCTTGCAATTGGACTTTCTAATTGAGATTGATTTGTGTCACCACTTGTGATCTCCATCAAATTTGTTCAACTCTCTATAGTCAATACACATTCTCAATGATCAATATTTCTTCTTGATGAATAAAACTGGGGCACCATAGCAAGAAATTGGGCCGTATAAAGTATTTGTTTACAAATTCCTCTAATTGTGCTTTTAACTTTTTTGATTCTACTGTTGCCACACGATTAGGTTCTTCGATATAGGTGTTGTGTTGGGGTAGATATCAATCATAAATTCAACTTCTCTATCGAGAGCTAAACAAGGTAAATCATCTAAAAAGACCACTAAAAACTTTTGAATAGCAGAGATGTCGTGAAGTTTTGCACTGCATTTAATTTGCCAAAAATCTCACACTTCCTTTTCTCATTAATTGTTTGGCCTTGATTGATGATATAATAAGCGTTTGATTTGTGCCCGTCATTGCCTGAAAGAAATATGCTTTCGAATTCGGGGGTTGAAAACTGATTACTCTGCTCCTATAGTTAATAGTCGCAAAATGATGAAATAGCCATTCCCCCGAAGATAACATCACAACTGCTCATATCCATTATTATGAAATCAACACTCAACTTTTTATCATCTACCCTTAGAGTAGAGTCTCACAAAACATAATTCAAATGCAATTGTTCACCCGACGATAGCATCACATTATAAAAATATTCCACCTTCTTAGGTAAACAATTTATTTTAGCCATAAACGGAGGCGACATAAACAAATGTGTGGCACCCGAATCTATTAATGTATAGGCAGGTTTACCATTAACCAAAATAGTACCTGAAATTATGGCGGCCTGTTCTTAATTGTTCGACTTGATAAGGGCAAAAAAATTTTGTGTAACTTTTCTTTGGTCTTTATCTTGCACTGTACAGTCTTTAGCCATATGACTAGCTCCTTTGCATTTTTTTGAATAAGTAAATTATATTGATAAAAAAAGCTTACAGCTTTTCCTCTAGAACCTTAGCTCAAAAGGAGGAAGCTACATGTTAGCAACTCATCCAACAGAAGGCCAAAGTTAAGGTGAAATGATAGCACAAATAGAGCATGGGAAGCCACACATTGGCGCCTTGTCACATCACATGCATAGACTAGTAACCAACTATATATCCGATAAAAAAATACAAATCGGTTCTACAACGTATTACTATTAAAACAAGGTTACAATAGCACTTCCAATAAAGCAATAGTAGAAAAAAATAGTGATTTTAGAAAACACAAAATGAAACATACCAAACCCCTTGGACACATGATCTGGGAGGTGGAAGGCCAAAATGAGGTCTATGGTGTGTGGATTTAGGGTTGAAAGTCTAAGAGAGATTCAATCCTAGCTAAAATTTATGGATAATGTTAATACAGGATTTTGACAACATGGAGCTCTATACGTTTAATCACCAAGTCAGGATGATCAAATTTTCCCTCAAAAGTATGGGAGTTACGGATAGCCCACAGGTGGTAAACTATGGATGATAGAATGATTCTGAGGGTTAGAGCTTTTTTAGAGTTCTTTTTCTTAGCTTCTTTGATTGTCCATTTTATAGCATTTGCAAGGGAACATGTTTCTGAAGAAGCCAAATTTGTGTTTGATGGCCATCAAAACAGTAGAAGAAAAATTGCATGAAAAGAAGAGGTGTGAGGCATATGTCGGATGGGAGGCACAAAAAGCACAAGAATCTTTGAATCCTACAAAAGAAAGTCTGTTTTTGGTTTTCAACCGACCCAGGGCCGTAAGCCAAAGAATGAAAGAGTGCTTTGGGATTGGACCACATGCCCAGACTACTTTACACCAGGCTTTCTGGGGGCTGAAGGTCTGAAGAAATTGTAGACTTTGGAAAGACCTTTATTTTGGGATCCAAGTTTCCAAGCAGTGAGATTTTCTTCAGCTAATTTCTTAGATCTTGACTTGTCCTTGATGATATCACAAATTTGCAGGAGTTTCCTAAAGAGGGGAGAGGCGCAATGTCTAACCTTCCAATCCCAAAATTCAACTTGTTTGATGTAGAAGTGTTGGATTCACCTGTACCACAATGTGTCTTTCTTTCCATGAATATTCCAGAGTGTTATGGATAGAAGGGCTATATTCCATGTCTCAAGGTCTCAAAAATCCAGGCCTCCTTCTTTAGGGAGGCAAGAATCTGATCAGGCAATGTTTGGGTTAGACTTCCCCAGTGTTTGGAGAGTGACAACACTACAACTATCGACATAGTTCTTGAGCTTACAGATAGGGCTGTCATAATTATTTGAATTGAGCTTCTTTGTAATAAGGGGAATGCCAAGACAGTGGAATGGCATTTTGCCTAGGTCAAGATTGGTGGATCAAAGAATTTCCCGAAGATCATGATCCTTAATTCCAATGGAAAAAAGGTTAGATTTGAGGAAATTCACCTGAAGTTCGGAGACCTTTATGAAATCTGCAAGACACGAAAGGAGTAATTGGATGGAGATGGAGTTCCCCTAGAAAGTAGAAGGAGGTTCTCATCAAAGGTAAGATGTGTGAGCTCTAATGGTTTACACATTAGATGAAATTTGTATCCTGAGTTTGGAAGCCTGCAACAGATGAGTCTGGAGAGTTACTCATTCAATCTGCCATTGATCAAGATTGAATAAGATGTATTCGAAACACATTCAACGATCCAAGCTACAAAGATATCTGGAAAAACCTAGAGCTAGAAGGATGTCTTTTAGGAAAGTCCAAGATACTGAATTAAAAGCTTTCCAGAGATCAATTTTGATGAAACATCTAGGGGAAGTTTGTTTAGTATTGTATTTCTTGATGAGCTCCTGCATAAGATGTATATTTTCAATCATATTTCTACCTTTGATAAAGGCAACTTGAGCAGGGTTAGTGATAGCATCCAAGGTCATTGATAATCTAACTGCTATGATTTTGGCAATAACCTTGTAGAAGACATAACAGCAGGAAATGGGCCTAAAGTCTTTGGCCTCCGAAGCATGGATCTTTTTAGGTATTAGAGAAATTATTGCATGTTTCCATTTCTTAAGAAGGCGACCAGAAATCCTTGCCAGTTATGTCCCAGGTTTTTTTGAAAAATATTGAAGTGTATCCATCGGGGCCGGGGGCTTTATCATTGTCAATACTAAGCAGGGCGGTGTAGCTTTCATCTGAGGAGACAACTTTGGTTAGAGAAGTATGAAGGTCCAAAGAAATCAGTGCGCCTATCTTGATGACGTTTGGATCCATTGG
The DNA here is from genome assembly GCA_003255005.1 of Begonia fuchsioides. Lineage (NCBI taxonomy): Eukaryota > Viridiplantae > Streptophyta > Magnoliopsida > Cucurbitales > Begoniaceae > Begonia > Begonia fuchsioides. Next base: position 23,743 of record QAOC01052658.1, on the reverse strand, counting down.
AGTAGAGCATTCTCTTATTCTTAGCAGATTTCTAAAGTAACTTAGTAACTCATTTGAGACCTGGGCTAAGGAAGAGGTCCATGCGCCGTCCGATTTCACGAGAGAAGTTATGAAGTTTCGCTTAAAATTATGAGAGCTGTAAAATTTTGTTGGTTCATTCAAAAAGCACAGATCACATTAGAAAAAGAAGGAAAATAATAAAACAAGAGGTGACTTTTCAAGAAGCATGAGTGTTAAGTCTAAAAAAGACTTAATATTCACAAGGTTTTTGTGGTCAAATTGTAGTAATTATTTAACTGAAATAATTGGATTTTTAGGGATATTGCTGCAATGATGTCACAACATCAGTAACGTTATTTTTACGTGATTTTGCCAGATATTTCATATATTTTTTATTAGCACGGGATTTTTTTTTATTAGCAACTGCAGAAGATTAATGAAGATAAAGGCTGGAAGAATCACTAAAAAGAAAGAAGAATCAATTCAAATTCAAATTTGGAAACAAGAATATCTTTGAAGATTTGGAAGTTCTTCCTAATCTCAACTACTTTCCAAACTGATCCAGATCTCCCCACAAATCGAAACAGCCTCTCAAATCTGCTCGAGCTGCACGAAGTCTACATAAAGGAACGTCAATACCATGAATTGGGTGTGTAGAATTAGAGAACGAGATTCACGATCAAGCTTCGGGCGTAAATCCAAAGAAGAGGTTCACGACGACGATCACGGCGGTGGGGGAACGAGGCTGTGCGACCAACGGCTTTCGACGGCCAGGACCAAAATTCTTTCCCTTTGCTTTTCGTTTTAATTTCCGTGAATTATATGAATTTCTCGTAGTTATTGTAGAACTATTTTGTTTGAATTAAAATTAGGATTTCTCATACATTGATTTGCTTAATGAAATTGCATGCTATCTTTCAGAACTTGATTTAATAAGTGTTTATATATATTTACTTTGATGTGATTATCCCTCGAGCAATCACGACAACACGCCCTTGCGTGTTTGCTAAGTGTTAAACTTGAAAATTATTGTTTTGCATTGATATCATTTAGGGCAACACGACAATACACCCTTGCGTGTTGCTAAAACGTGTATTAAAACCATTAGGTTGTTAGATCGAGTGACATGGTTTAGCTAGGAGTATTTTTATCATGTTCATTCCAACTTAGTGCGGTCAAATCGAACTTGTTCTTAAACCCAACCATAGAGGCAACGCCAGCCCCGGTTTATTAGTGTTAGAGCCGGAACTAAACTGATGTTGTGACTAATGCTACAGTACCTACCGAGGCAGTTCAAGTAAATCAATTTACGGAAAATCCTATTCGAGATTCTTACGAATTCTCAATTTGACCACCAACTTTACTTTTCTTTTTAATCTAGGCTATTAGTTAGATACTTTAATTATCCGTTTAATTTAGGAGTAGAAGATAGATATAAAATTCAAACCTTTTATGCTATTCTTTGTTCTTTATGATACTTTGCATTTTATTCTTTCAACTAGATATTTGACTTGTCTTCGTGGGATTGATATTTTTATTACTACGTTGCGACACGTGTACTTGTATTTTAGCAATTAAATTTTCAAGCAACAAGTTTTTGGCGCCGTCGCCGGGGACAACAAAAATTTTTGATTTTTAGAATTCTTTGTGAAGTATTTGTGAATATAACTAACTCTAACTTTAAAAATTCAAAAAGAGAGAATTTTTGCTGTTCTTTTTAATTTTTCAGGTGCTTATGCAAAACAACGAGGAACGAGAGCTCATTCCTTACGACCCCGAACCTGAAAGAACGCTTCGAGAGAGAAGACGCCAAAATTTAAATCAAAGCGGAGGGGTGATGGAAGAACCAATGGCTCAAAATGCATTCCAACGAGCAAACCACAGTCAAGCACAAGAAAGACCAATTCGGGATAATACAATCCTAGATTTGGAGTGGTTAAATCCTAGAATTTTTCAACTGGAAAATAATGAAGTGAGATGCGAGTTGAAGCCAATTATGTTCCAAATGTTGCAAACCATCGGTACGTTTAATGGTTCAGAAACTGAAGAACCGAATGCATTCATTAAGGAGATCACATCCTTATGTGATTCATTCGAAGATTTAGCCGTCAATCGAGAGACTCTCTGATTAAAATTATTCCTGTATGCACTTCGAGACAAGGCAAAAGTATGGTTGAATTCTTTACTGCCAAATTCTATAACTTCTTGGGAGGATTTAGCCAAGAAGTTTCTACCAAAATAATTTTCACTCGTGAAGAACGCAAAGCTGCGAGGGGAGATCATGATATTTAGACAACAAGACACTAAATCCCTTTATGAAGCTTGAGAGAGGTTCAAAGAGTTATTACGACAATGTCTGAATCATGGTGTTGAAGAATGGGTTCAGCCCGAAACTTTTTATAGTGGATTACATGGACAGACTCGATCTCTTTTAGATGCAGCAGCAAACAGAGCCATTTTATCCAAATCATGTGCGGAAGCTTTTTCGCTGCTGGAAAATATGGCTACGAATAATTATTAGTGGCCGACAGAGAGAGCTGCAGCACCAAAAAGAGCATCGACGAATAACCAACCTGGGATTTTAGATCTGAACATGCAGCAAGCCAACCCACAACCTTTCAAAAGTATTTCGTGCTCTTACTATTCGGGAGAACATGTTTACGAACATTGTCCGTCAAATCCCGAAGCAGTCAATTACGTGGGGAACAATCGGAGTAATTTTACGCAAGGATGGAAACCAAGTAATCAGTGGAGCCAACAACAGCAACCACAAACACAAAATCAGTATTTCCAACCTTCACAGCCAGGGTTTAACCAAGGATTTCCTACTCAACAAAACTGCCAACAGCAACCTGGGCAATCTAAACCATTTGAGCAGAAAGTCAATGAATGTATGGAACGATCTGAGCTAATAATGCAAAATATGAATGCGATCTTACAGAATCAGGTCGCATCTCATAGGAATTTGGAAAATCAAGTGGGTCAGCTCGCGCTAGCATTAAAAGATAGACCATCAGGAATGCTGTCAAGTGACACCAAAACACCAACACGAGAAGGAAAAGAACAGTGTAAATCCATCACTTTGTGCAACGGAGAGAAGTGAAAACTATGAAAGATCTTGAAATAAATCCTAGGGAACAAGTTACGGAGAATAATACAGAGCCTGAAAAGGAGGAAGTCACAGAACGAAGTAATACAGTTGAAACTACGATTAATGTTGCACATCAAAGTAGCATCAGAAGAAAAATACGTCAGTTGAAAGAATTCCACCACCTTTTCCTTAGAGACTACAGAAGCAAACACAGGACAAACAATTTGGGAAATTCATGGAAGTATTAAAGCAACTTCACATCAATATTCCACTTGTTGAAGCTTTGGAACAAATGCCAAACTATGCAAAATTTATGAAGGATCTTGTATCAAAGAAGCGATGAATAGAGAAATACGAAACTGTGGCGATGAAACAAGAATGCAGTTACATTATTCAAAATAAGATCCCGCCAAAGTTACGTGATCCTGGTAAATTTACGATCTCATGCACAATAGGAGATCAATACGTTGGCAAAGCTCTATGTGACCTAGGAGCTAGCATTAATTTGATGCCGATGTCAATTTTCAAGAGATGTTGGAAAAGCAAAGCCAACTTCAGTGACACTTCAGTTTCCTGACAGATCCATTGAATATCCAGAAGGAATAATTGAAAACGTGTTAGTAAAGGTTGACAAATTCATTTTCCTAGTCGACTTTATCATTCTGGATTGCGAAGTCGATCAATAGGTCACGATCCTCTTAGGAAGATTTTTCCTAGCTACAGGTAGAACTCTTATTGATGTGGAAAAAAGAGAATTGACAATGAAAGTCAACAACGAAGAAGTCACGTTTAATGTCCTGGACGCACTAAAGTGCCTTGTAGAAGCTGAAGATTTTTTTTTTCATTTTGAAAAATGAATGCTTCTTATTAGAAAAAAATGAACCCCGAGCTCCTGACACGCTCCAAGATGCGGAGGTGCCGGAAATAAAAGTGAAGATTGTAATCTGCCAGGTAGCACAGGGAGTAAGGCAGAACAGGGGAGTGCAACGTTTATTTCTCCAAATGCATAAAGGTTTAGGTTATAAAACTCAGCCAACTTAAACTTAAGGGCGTGGACTAAGTTTTACCAGATTTTCAGCTTAAAATCACTTGTGGAACATTAAAATATAAGGAGACACTTTCAGATGCACAAGCAGACAAACAGAAAGAAACAGTGCAGGAGTGATGGGGGAACTTCTACACAACTTCCAATGAATGGAGTTTGAGATCGTGAAAATAAGCAGACAACAACTTCAATCAAAGAGGAAGAGAATGCAAGTGGTTTTATAGAAAACAAACACGTAGGCTAGGAGTTATGCTGGATAGAAAAATAATGGACAGAATTGCTCGATTTCAGGAACTCGGGTAGGAAACATTGGAAAAACATGAGCATAACTTTTAAAAGGAGGTGGCTGTGGCTAAACGGAATGAACCATTGATTCAGCCCATGAAAGTGGAACTCACTGCTAGAAATTTGGGGGCTTTGCTCACAGGAAACAAAAATGGCACAACAATGGACGATTGGAGCTCAAAGTCCACTCGGGAAAGTTAAAAAAAACAGCAAACAATACAACCAACACAAACAATTGAAAACGCAAATGGAAGGTAGGCTATGGGGGTTCCAAACTCGCCTTTTGATCCTAACAAGTGAGGAAGGGAGGTTGAAATAAGGTTTAATGACCCTAGCAAGATCACCAACACCAAGACAAACCAAAACAAGGATATTACTCACCTTGAATGAAATGCCGTGAGAAAGGAAAAAGGGGGTTTGAGAGCTTCAAGCTTTCAAAGTTTTCTTCAATTCTTTTCTGCCTCTAAAAGACGTGGGAGAGGGGGTTTTGATACCCACTCACCGATTACATCAAGAAAGAAAAACAAAAAGAAAAGAAAAAATAGGCTAATGAGTGTTTAGTAGGTGTTAGGTGGGATTGGGGTCCACCAAAGCTTCCTAAACACACCACAAAGACTCTAGATATTAAGCCACGTCCAGACATCAGCCAAGAGAGAGGCCAAGTGGGAAATTAGGGTTTCCCTAAGATCCAACTAAATGGGCCATGGATTTGGTTCAAACCGAACCAAAATCCCTCTCAAAGGCCTAAACCGGATATCAAGGTTTACAACAACAAAACAGCCCAACATATTTATAATTTACAAAAACAAAAATCAAACATCACTTGATCATTCCTTGGAAGACTTCATCTCCCCAAGTATTGGTGCATACGGTCTCCATTGTCCTTGAAACCGAGTGTAGTTATGTCCCGGGTGGTGAACTTGGCGAGGAAGATCTTGGATTTTCGACTAACTCCTTCTCTTCTTTATACTTCCATTGTAAGCAATGTTTGGGGAGTTCTTGATCATGTTGTGAAGGAATATTTAGGAGCTCCAATGTAGAAAAAAATGTACCTGCAAAATCAACAAACATATTAGTTAAAAGTTTTGCACGGCTTCGAGTTGTTGCTCCTTCCGTTTGTTGATGAGTCCCGGGCACATCAGCTCCAGAAAAGAATTTCAAGTTTGATTCCACCGATCCTCGAACTTGGAAGAAACCTAGGGGACAAGACGTTGAGCCCCACAATAGAGATGAGAAAGAATATCGACTGAAGAAATCCTCAATAGAAGAATCACCGAAACTGGAGCTAAAGCAATTGCCGCAGCATCTCAAGTACGCTTATCTAGGAACAAGTAATTCTTTAACTCTCATCATTTTAAATAAACTAAGCAATGAACAGGAGGCCGCATTACTTAAAATATTAAAGCAACAAAGACATGCCATTGCATGGACCGTTGCCGATATAAAGGGAATCAGTCCGAGCATTTGTATGCATAAAATTCTGCTAGACTAAGATTACCGGCCATTAGTAGAGGGACAATGGCGATTAAACCCAATTATGAAGGAGGTGGTTAGAAAGGAAATAATAAAGCTTTTGGACGCATGTATCATTTACCCAATTTCAGACAGCTCTTGGGTAAGTCAAGTCCAATGTGTTCCAAAGAAGGGAGGAACTACTGTAGTAGCAAATGAAAATAATGAGTTTATCCCGACCTGTGTTATCACTAGTTGATGAGTATGCATGGACTACAGAAAGTTAAACACGATGACAAGGAAGGACCATTTTCCATTTCCATTCATCGACCAAATGCTCGACAGATTAGCAGGGAAGGAATTCTATTGCTTTCTAGATGGATACCCAGGATATAATCAAATTTCCATCTCACCAGAAGATCAAGAAAAAACTACATTTACATTCCCTTATGGCACATTCGCTTATAGGCGCATGCCATTCGAACTTTGCAATGCTCGAACAACGTTCCAGCGTTGCATTATGTCTATCTTTTCGGACATGGTTAAAGATTTCTTGGAAATTTTATGGATGAATTCTCTATGGTGGGAAACTCTTCATGATTGCTTAAAGAATTTGGAACTGGTGTTGAAGCGCCGTACCGAGACGGACCTCATTTTAAACTAGGAAAAGTGCCATTTTATGGTAACCGATGGAATAGTTCTCGGGCACCGAGTATCTAAAGCAGGAATGGAGGTCGAAAAACAAAGATTGAAGTAATCGATAAGCTACCCCCTCCAACCTCAGTGAAGGGAGTAAGAAGTTTTATAGGACACGCTGGTTTCTACCGCCGTTTCATCAAAGATTTTTCAAAGGTATCCAAACCACTCTGCTCATTACTGGAAAATGACAAAGTATTTTGTTTTAATGAAGCATGCCAGCAAGCTTTTCGAGAATTAAAACACCAGCTCACTTAAGCACCTATCATCGTTGCTCCGAATTGGACAAAACCTTTCAAAATCATGTGTGACGCTAGTGAATACGCGATGGGAGCAGTGCTAGGTCAAAAACATAATCGAATCTTCCATTCGATCTACTACGCCAGCAAGACATTATCCGAAGCACAACAGAATTACACGACAACTGAGAAGGAGTTATTGGCAGTAGTATTTCCCTTCGAAAAATTTAGACAATATTTAGTTGGTGTGAAGGTAATAGTGCACACCGACCACTCTGCGATCAAATATTTAATGTCTAAAAAGGATGCCAAGCCGCGCGTTAATTAGATGGATTCTACTACTACAAGATTTCAACCTCAAAGTTATCGATAGGAAAGGACTTAAGTGGATGATCGCTGGATAATCGGTGTGTGAAAATATCACTCTTCGGGACTTAAGTGGATGATTGTTGAGTGACACTTCATCGGGACTTTGTGGATGAACAGTGAAGTGTATTTGAAATTTCCCAATCCACTTTCAAATCTCGAGTGAGCCTTCTGAATACTCAATGGGTGGGATAAAAAAAATAAAGGGAACAATTGAAGGAACTTCGTTGCAATTAAATTGACTACCCATTTGAAATACCACCTCGGGTGAATCAAGAATCAAAAATTATATAAAGGGTGGTATAATAACGTAAGTAGCTTATTTACAGAAGCCTAGAAAAATTCTTCCTCACTCTTGAAGTCATGAAGCTCGGATCCTGCTTAATTTGTACGTGGAGGTATGAATTTGAACGACGTTTAAAGAATTTAGAATTTTAGCATTATAAGATGAAACTTATGATTTTTGGGAAGGTTAATGTTCATAGTAATAAGTGCACACACTCACTTTGAGGGAGATACTATCGAGAAGTTATCTGAAGTTAAGAGGAGTTTGAAAGTAATCCATTTGTGATTATTTGTCTCCAGTTAGGTCTTTTGTGGAAAAATCTGAAAATTGTTATGATTGTTTATTGACATTACTCGAGGACGAGCAATAGCTTAAGTTTGGGGATGAGTTAAGTCTAAAAAAGACTTAATATTCATGAGGTTTTAGTGGTCAAATTGCTAGGAATCAGTAATGATTTAACTGAAATAATCAGATTTTTAGGGATGATGTTGCAGCGATGCCACAACATCTACGTGATTTTGCCTGATATTTCGTATATTTTATTATCACGGGATTTTTTTTTCCATGCAACTGTAAAAGATTAATGAAGATAAAGACTGGAAGAATCACGAAAAAGCAGGAAGAATCAATTCAAATTCAAATTTCGAAACAAGAATATCTTTGAAGATTTGGAAATTCTTCCTAATCGCAACTGCTTTCCAAACTGATCCAGATCTCCCCCCAAATCGTAACATCCTCTCAAATCTGCTCGAATTGCACATAGTCTACATAAAGGAACGTGAATACCATGAATTGGGTGTGTAGAATTGGAGAACGAGATTCACGCTCAAGCTTCGGGCGTAAATCCGAAGAAGAGGTTCACGGCGACGATTACGACGGTGGGGGAACGAGGGTGTGCGACCAACGGCTTTCGACGGCCAGGACCAAAATTCTTTCCCTTTGCTTTTCGTTTTAATTTCCGTGAATTATATGAATTTCTCATAGTTATTGTAGAACTATTTCGTTTGAATTAAAATTAGGATTTCTCATACGTTGATTTGCTTAATTAAATTGCATGCTATCTTCTAGAACTTGATTTAATAATTGTTTATATATATTTACTTTGCTGTGATTATCCCTCGAGCAATCACGACAATACGCCCTTGCGTGTTTGCTAAGTGTTAAACCTGAAAACTATTGCTTTGCATTGATATCATTTAGGGCAACACGACAATACGCCCTTGCGTGTTGCTAAAACGTGTATTAAAATAATTAGGTTGTTAGATCGAGTGACATAGTTTAGCTAGGAGTATTTTTATCATGTTCATTCCAACTTAGAGCTGTCAAATCAAACTTTTTCTTAAACCCAACCATAGAAGCAACGGCAGCCCCAGTTTATTAGTGTTAGAGCCGGAACTAAACTGATGTTGTGACTAATGTTGTAGTACCTTCCGAGGCAGTTCAAGTAAATCAATTTACGGAAAATCCTATTCGAGATTCTTACGAATTCTCAATTTGACCACCAACTTTACTTTTCTGTTTAATCTAGGTTATTAGTTAGATACTTTAATTATCTGTTTAATTTAGGAGTAGAAGACAGATATAAAAATCAAACCTTTTATGCTATTCTTTGTTCTTTATGATACTTTGCAATTTATTCTTATAACTAGATATTTGACTTGTCCTCATGGGATTGATATTTTTATTACTACGTTGCGACACGTGCACTTGCGTTTTAGCGATTACATTTTCGTGCCAACAATGAGGTGTCACCATCAAATTTTAATTTTGTCTTTTTTACGTTTTAACCAGATAAGTGTTGTCCAATTCATCAAATCAAAAACCTTAATCCTAAAACATCAATTAGAAATACATTAATCTTGATTTGTATAGTAATCAACCAATTAAACCTAAAATTTAACATGTACTATTTGCATTTTTTTGAATCCCTTAACGTGCATATTTGACCAACAAAAGTTAATACAAATTATTTATCTTAATTATACTCTTTTAGCATCTTAAATATACATATACTTCACTATTGATAACCTACAAAATAAATAAAAAGCGTGGTTGTTACATAATCGGCATTTTTTTTTGCACACTTACCTACTTGAAAATAACAAATTTCTGCACCTAGATGATGAAAGTAAACAATCTTTGTCCTACAATTGATTGTTGCATAATGTCGATGCAGCCAGTCCATTTATAGAATTGCATTATGGTCTTCATTTTCATTAATGTGAAATCAGCATATAGTATCATATCATCTATCTTAACTATGGACTCCTGTAACCCATGACTTAAATGTAACATCTTTCCTAGCTCGAAATGTGTTCATTTGTTTTACTTGCAGTGAAAAATTGTTTCTCATAAAAATCATTTAAGGAAAACATGCAACTCATATTACTTAAAACATATTTACAATATGTTAGGCCTAGTAAGCTGTTTAGAAGCTTTATATACGAAGTTGAAAACTTCTCTTCCTAACCATTATTTACAATTCTTTAAAATCCTTGCGCACCGGTCAAAATCCATTCAAACAGCAACAACCACCTCCATAACAAAGCAATCCATCTCGTACACCTCTTAGTGCACGTCTTCTTCAAGTACATCATAAAACTCATCTATGAGCATAAGTCTCAACAAGTAGTATAAGATATGCATGAACATGTACATGATATGCATAAGTAAAACTTTTCTTTGTTTTATTCTAGTTCTTTTCTTTCCTTTATTTAATATATACTTGTAACGCACTATAGCGTACTGTTTCTTAAACTTTGCTTTTCATAAACAGATGGTAAATTTTTGTTTTTGATCATGCATTTGTAAAACTCAGCAGCGGAAGACTTTGAAACACATTTATAATAAAAATCTCTTTTGGAGGAATACATGATTTTCGTTATCGTTTTAAAATACATTAAAATAAAAATCCTCTTGTTCGTTGCTTGGAAAACATCGTTCTAATAGCAACGTAACCATTGTTATGGGAGCCCTTCGTCAACTGAACGTTAGCATCACATACACCACAAAGTTCATCAATGAGCCTAGTGCTAAGTAAGTAAAGCATAAAATGGAAGAATGCTAACATGATATGAATTTGTAAAACATTTTCTTTTAATTTTCTTTTGGGTCTTTCTTTCCTTTAATTTCCATGCATCCTTATCATTGGGGCTTCTAGCAAGGAACGAGAGACCACAAACTTGAGTCCACCTAAGAGGATAGCGAACTCGATTCCAAGGGATGAGAGACCACAAACTTGAGTACACCTAAGTGGATAGCCAAATGACATTTACGTAACTTTCTTTTTCTTTCTTTTATCTTTGTCTTTTCTTTTTTATTCTAGCTCAACCCAAAACAACAATTTTCATATTCTGTTTCATATTAAACCACATGCATGTAAATAAATCGTAATTTTTTTTGAAAACATGATGCATGAGATGCTCGTGAACATGCATAATATGGATGTACCAAGCACATCATTAACATGTATAACATAAACATAACAAATCATCACATTTTAGTAAAGATCAATTCCAATTCCATTTTGTAAGCTACATTAGCTTAACTACTTCACAATTGCTAAGGACATATATTTATTCCATTTTAACATAAAACAAATCTTTGTGATATTAACATGATTGCAACGTGTTATTTAAAAACATGACATTAATAAATCAATCACACTTAACACTTCAAAACATATCTTTGAGCTAAATACCATCATTCAACATATTCTATCTCATCATTAAACAATTCATATCATAAGAAACAAGCATAACCTAACACTTCACGGTTTAGGCCTAAGGAGGCAAAACACAAACATAGCATTACTTACCTTAGGTCTTTAGCAATTAGGAAACACATAATCAATGTCTTTTGAATACATCATAACCTATAAATAAGACAACTATTAATTGTAACCCAAAATATTGTTAGCTATTTTGCAGCAACTTCAAAGTATCACAACTCCAAATGTCTTCATTCTAGAGCTCAAATGTCTCCCAAGGTGTCTAGTTTAACGTGGTAAAAGGCCTTGGCCAGTGGATTATTCTAACTTAAGTTTTGAATACAAAACCAGAAACTTGACAAATTATTAATTTTATTTTTGGGTATTACAATACTTCCTCATCATTGGGGCTTTCTTGCAAGGAACGAAAGACCACAAACTTGAGTACACCTAAGGGGACAATCAACTTGATTCCAAGGGTTGAGAGACCATAAACTTGAGTCTACCTAAGGGGACAACCAACTCAAAATCTTTTCTAATGATATTTACGTAACTTTCTCTTTCTTGCTTTTTTTTATTTTTCTTTTGTTTGTTATTAGAGCTTAACCAGAAAAAAATATTTTCAAATTATGTTTCATATAAAATCTCATGTATTTAAATAGTTCATAACTTTCTATAAAACATGATGCATGATATGTTCCTCAACATGCTCGGTATGAACATGTCAAGCAATTGAATAATATTCATAACATTATAGCAATAATACATCATATCATAAACTGAATCACGATTTTCTACATCATTTTATACGTGCACTAATCTTGACATATAAAGCTTAAAACAACATATTAAAACAAATTTCTATTGTTCTATGATGTAGACACTAAGGGCAAACACACACAGTACTACTTACCTTGTTTATCCTTAGCAAGTCTTTCTAGTTTATAGCTATAACTCTCATTTATTATTAATATAATCATGTGAATAGCTATAAGCACTGTATACAATGTGATCTAAGGTCATACCTTTTGATTCATAGCTCATTAGACTCCTCTTGATGAGAGGAAAACTTCTCCTCAAAGGATTGGAAGCCTATTTCAACTCCTTCCCTTTCAGCTTTAACCTTCTATCTCGAAACTCTTTTCTCTGAGTTTCTCTCTCTCTTTAACCCCTTCTCTTTTTTCAGCACAAATATTTCTAAATGGTTCATGGTGCGAAATTACTTTTTTGCTAAATTTATCAATTTAGTTTTACCATTATACCTTTACCTATTTTTTTAATTGCTAAAATACCTTAATTGTCATCACTTAAATTATATTTTGCTTAACTATTTAATTAACATTAGTTCTAAGCTAATTTTCAAGGTTAACTTAATTAATCATGATTTGTGAACTGAGCCCATAATTTTCACTATGTCTTAGTCATGATTAGGTATTAATCCTATAGTAACATGTGTCATATTCCAATTCGCCTTCCTTTCCTACTCCTAATTCAGCATGTATCTCTTCAAACAATTTCTAATTGCACCCTTTAATAGCTTAAAATACTTAATATTAACACTGGTATTACAAAAAGTGCCTAGTTCACTACTATAATATTTCGTGCTAGGAATGACTTGAGCTAGGAATATTGAAATTCGATGCTATTAGAATTGTTTTCATGCTAAAGTGTCCAGTTCACTGCTATAATGTTTCGTGCAATTATAAGTTAAAATGAGAAAATGGTGATGCTTGTCGTAGTCGGGGGTCGATGAAGGAAGATGTTGTCTTGGAATGTTTGTTTTCAATAAATTTGGAAGAACTAGAACAAATGAAGTATAACATCACCTAATTACTTTTTCCATAAAGGTGAAGCAAGCAGCAAGAATGATTCTTCTCTTGCTCAAGAGAAGAAATCAGAGTCCTCACTCGAATACAAATAACAAATATGACTCACCGGAGGACGATGACTTCTCGGTTTTCACCAAGGCAAAATGCACAAAGGCACTTCTCTAAAACCAACCAACTAACCCATTCAAGGAAGGAAGATGATGAATTTATATCATCCCTCCATGAAAATTAGGGTTTCTCCTTTGTGCCAAGTTTGCTACCAATAAAGGAAACCCATAGACATGGGTTTGGCAAAGCAAAAATGGTGTCTTGCCAATTCGGGTAAGGTTTGCTAGCCTAACTACCCTCACACGGTCAAGTCAAAACACAAACCTAGAAACTACTATTTGTAGGCAAAAACAAGATGCTAGCCTAACTGTTACATTTGATTTTTCAAGGGAAACATTTTGCCCTCTTCTTCCACTTCAAAGTCACGTGGCATCATGAGGCCTCATCTCCAAGTTGTTCAAGGGCCTTACAGTTTGCTGATTGGGTTTCTTATGGCAATTTCTATTAGAAGAGGTACCACTAAGGTTGACTTGATTATTGATGTTGGGGATTATTGAGTGTTGCATGACAAAGTGAAAAGTTTCTTCCTTTCTAGTATTGAGCCTCCTTGCTGGCTTTTTCTTTCAAAGACATAGCCTATCTTTAATTTCTTCAAGGAAATCATGGCTACAAACTTACATCCATATTACGTCATTAGGTTACAAAAGTTATTTTTAGTTGTATTTAAACATCTATGATGGAAAAAAAGGATAGCAAAAGTTCGATGCATATTGAGTTTCCCTAATACTCAGAGATCAAAGGATTCTTTTGAATGAGCCCCTATTTTATTTTAATCATTGGTAAAAATAACAAATGTAGCAGATTTGTTATTTCTCAACTATAGATTTATCAAGTACCAAAAGTCTAGTAGCAGATTTTTCTTTTAATCGGCCCCAAACCCAAAGCCCAAAGCCCTAACCCTAAAACCCAAAGCCTTAAGCCCAAAGCCCTAAGCCCTAAGCCCTAATCTCAAATCTTAAAACCCAAAGCCAAAAGCTAAAAGCCCAAAGACAAAAGCCAAAAGCCCAAAGCCAAAAGCCAAAAGTCAAAAGTTGAAACCTCTAAGCCCTAAGCCAAAAGCCTTACGACTTAACCCCTTAGCCATAAGCCCAAAGTCGTAAGCTCAAAGCCCTAGGCCCAAAGCATTAATGACTAAGTCCTAAGCCTAAATACCTAATCCCTAAGCGTTGCACCCTAATCCTTGAGACCTAAGCCTTGATCCCAAAGCTTTAAGCCCAACGGCTAAGCCCTAAGCCCTAATACCTCAGTCTTAAGCCTTAAGCACTATTCCCTCAACCTAAGCCTTAATCCTCAAGCTTAAAGCTATAAGCCCTAAGCCATAAGCATTAAGACCTTAGTGTGAAGCATAAAACCCTAAGTGTGAAGCACAAAGCCCAAAGCCCTAAATCCTAAGCCATAAGTCAAAAGCCCTAAGCTGAACCCCATATCCTTGAGCCCTAAGCCTTAAGCACTAAGCGCTAAGCCCAAACCCCTAAGGCAAAGCCTTAAACCTAAGTCTTAAGCTCTATAACATACTCCTAAAGGCCTAAGCCCTAAGCTCTATGCATTAAGATTTAAGGCCAAATCCCTAAGCCCTAAACTGAAAGCCCTAAACCCAAAGTCGAAAGGCCTAAGACTGAGCTCCTAAGCCATAATCCCTAAGCCCAAAATTCTAGGGCCTAAGCTTAAGCTCAAAGTCCAAATCCCAAAGCCCTATGCTCTAATCTCAAAGACCTAATCTCTTAACTGTGAGTCCTAAGCTATAAGCCCTAAGAATGTATGCCTAAAGCAAAAAGTACTAAGCTCAATACTCAAAGTCTTATCTTTAAACAATAAGGCCATAGACCTAAGCTCTTAGAATTAAGCCTAAATTCCTAAACTCAAAGCCCAAAGCCCTAAGCCCTAAGTCCTAAGCCTTAAGCCTTGGCTTAGGGCATAGGGAATAGGGCTTTGAGCTTATGGCTTCGGGCTTTGGATAGGGCTTACCACTTATCTCTTTGTGCTTAGAGGTTTGGAATTTAGGGCTGAGAGCTAAGGACTTAGGCCTTCGAGATTATGGTTAGGGCTTAGGGTAAGGGTTATGGTAGGGCTTAAGGCTTAAGGCCTAATGCATAGAGCTTAGGCTTTTGGCTTAGAGCTTAGAGCTTAAAGCTTAGGGCATGGGGCCTAGGACTTTGGGCTTTTGCTTGGTGCTCAAGGCTTAGGGCTTATGTCTTAAGCTTTATTTCTTATGGCTTTGTGCTTAAAGCTTAATGCTTAGGGATTAGTGTTGAAGACATAGGGCTTAAGACTTTAGACTTTGTTCTTTAAGTCTTAGGATGTATGGTTTAGGGCCTAGGGCTTAGTGCATATGGCTAAGAGCTTAGGGCTTTGAACTAAAGGATTAGGGCTTTGATCTAGAGCTTAGGGGTTAGGAATTATGGCTTAAAGCTTAGGTTTAGGGCTTATGCTTAGTGCTTAAGGCTTAGGGCTTACAACTTACCGCTTCTTAGAACTTAGCGCTTAGGGATAGGGGCTTTCGACTTTTAGCGTTAGGCTTCGAGCTTATGGCTTAGGGGGGCATAAGGGTTAGGGCTTAGTGATGACGACATATGGCTTGTGATCTAAGGATTCAATTATGGCTTAGGTCTATGGGCTTAGGTCTTTGGGCTTAGATCTTCAAGCTTAGGGCATAGATCATAAGACTTTTTGCTTAGGGCTTTGTGCTTAGTGCTTATGGCATCAGGCTTAAAGCTTAGGGCTTCAGGCTTTTGGCTTTGAGATTTGGCCTTTTGGCTTTGTGCTTACGATTTAGAGCTTAAAGCGTATGGCTTAGGGCTTTGTACTATTTGCTTAGGGTTTAAGAATTAGCTCTAAAGGAATTTTTCTTTGTGCTTAGAGCTTAGGGACTATAGCTTAGGGCTTAGACCTTAGCCGTTAGCCTTAAACCCTCAGACATAAGCCCGAATCTCTAAGCCCTTTGCCCAAAGCCCAAAGCCCAAAGTCTTAGCTGTAACCCCAAAGCCCTTAGTCCTAAGCTCTAAGCCCTAAATGCAAAGTCTTAAGCCGAAACCCCAAACCATAAAGACCGAAGACCTAGGCCTTAAGCCATGCGATATGCCCTAAGTCTTAAGAGTTAAGTCGATGCCATGTGCCCTAAGTCCTAAGATTTAAGTCCTAAACCCTAACCCCTAAACTCTATGTTCTTTGCACAAAGCCAATAGGAAAAGACCTAAACCCTAAGTTGTACGCCTGAACCCCGAGACCAATAACCCTAACCCATACACCTAAAGTTCTAAGGCTTAAACCCAAAGCCCGAAGTATAAACCAAAAAGCCCAAAGCCTGCCCTAAGCCTTGAGTTTTAAGCCCTTAGCTCTGAGCCGTAAGCACTAATTCCTAAGCCTTAACCCATAAGCACAAAGCCAAAAGCCAAAATTTCTAAGCTTGAATCCCAAAGCCGTAAGTACAAAGAAAAAAGCTCAAAGCATTAAGTACTAAGCCCTAAGCCTTCAAACCAAATCACTAAGGCCTAAGCCCTTCAACCCTAAGCTCTAATCCATAGCCATAAGTCCTAAGCACAAAGTCAAAAGCCTAAATCACTAAGTCATAAGTCCTATGTCCTTAGCCATAAGCCAAAAAATTTATGCACTAAGCCCTTACCTCAAAGACCTAAGCCATAAGTGCTAGGAAAATAGCCTTAAGTCCTTCACCCTAAGCCCTAAGTTGTAAGAATTAAGCCTTAAGCTTTAAGCCATAGGCATAAGTGCTAGGGTATTGCATGGGTTTAGTGTTTGTTTCATGGGTATTGCTTGAGTTTTTACTTTTCGGGTTGTCTCAAAAGTGGAGGTAAGAGGGGACCAAATTGTGAGACCATTGTTTCTTTGCCCAAACACACCAGGTATGTTTTAGGTTAACCATCCTTCCCTTTCTTTTTATGTGTTTGCCTAATCAGGTAAAGTTTTTTTTAGCCCTCCATTTGGCACCCTTTCTCATGATTTTAAGAGTGATTTTAAACCCTCTTTTAAGAAAGTTTGCAAAAGGTTTAGAGTTAATAATCAAAGTGCACAAAGACATGTTGCATTAAGTTTAAATTGTTTTTTAGCCCTCCATTTGGCATCCTTCTCCTTGGTTTTTTTTCTTCACCAAGACTTAGCCTCTCTAGTGAGTAATATTCAGAGACCCTGAGAGCTCATCTATTGGTTTTTACTTCCCTTACAAGCTAGGAAGAGCTAGGTTTTGCTGCACATCTTTAGCCACTCTCTTGTAGATGTAGGATAAGTGTGCAATCCCTATAGCTCATCCTTCATCATAGGTTTTTACCCTCAACTCCGTTAACTAACCTTTTACCCATTCACTAACCTCTGATTACTTTGCATATTCTCTATTTCATTTATTTCCTTTCCAAGTACTCAAGGGTCTGAAACTAGATTCAATTAGCTTTAAAGAACCACATGTCTAATCCTATTCCCTTTTACTTAGCAAAAGCTATAGTTGTTCCAAAGTGAATCTTGTTTCTGCCATTTCCAATAAAACCCTTAAGGTTGAGTCCGCCGACCACCAAATTACCCTCCAAGCCATTTTCTGATTTACTTGTGAGTTTCCCCAAAATTTTATCAGCCTTAATGATGAGGACATCACAAAGAGAAAATGGAAAGAATTAAATGCATCAGGCGCAAGAATGGAAGGAAATATGACACGAGATCGAGAAAATAAGTTTGGTGAAAAACTAAGCATATATATCCAAGAACTTCTAAATTGTGACAGCGTTATTGTTCCAGACAACATCAAATTTAAATGCATGACATGCATTCAACTGCATGTAGGACAATATCACATTATTACGAATTAGACTATTATGTACTTACCTTATGTATTATAATGGATTATTTATATTTTTGTTTCATGTCATAAGGCAAAAAGGTGAGAAAGTAGGTAAGAAAGTTGGTGAGAAAGTGGGTAAGAAAGTGAGTGAGGTTGGGAGAAGAGAAATTAGGTAAGGAATGAGTCCTATTAATATGTATTAGATTTATCATTTGAAATTAACTTGAGTTTTCAGAATCATATTGTGAGAGAACTTCTCATTTTCATCGTGTTGTTCGGTCTTTCATTGCAAGTCCAGCAGTGTCGTATCTAACTTATCAAATGGAACCACTTCGTTTGTGGTGTCTTTCCTATCTAAGGTTCTTACCCGCGTTATTATTTCATGTCTTAAGCTCTTTGTAAGGTAAGGTTCAAATGTCCGTCGACTTCAGGTCAAGGTTCTATTTTCTATGTTAACTTTCTTTATATTTTGCATTCATCACTGATCAATCCATATAAGTTAAGATCATATCATTTGATATCCAAGCCACTTGGCTATCTTTTTTTGAAAAAGTGTCTTCTTATTTGATTTAAACCGAATCTACCTTCGAATATTAGGTTAGAAAAAAAAACAAAAAAAATCTTCTTTTTTAGTATAAACCGGAGCCATATTCTAGCATTCAGTTTGAAAAAAAAACATCTTATTTTGTATGAACCGAAGCCATCTTCTAGTATTCGGTTTGAAAAAAAATTGAGAAGTTAGCTATTTGCATTACATCTTAAAGCACTACATTTATTTATCATTTGATACTATCTTTCCTTTTTTATTTTATTTTTGCTATCTTTGTTGTATCTTGTTGGTTAATCTCGTGTTCATCTTTGTTAAAATCAAATATCAATATCCTTCACAAATTTTTTTCATCCAATTGATAATTTGGTTTTGTCGTCAAAAGACTATTTGTTAGGTCGTTCAACTATTGACATAGTTAGAGCAAGTGAGGGGAAAAAGGCAAGATAAGTGTGATTATTAGAGGGTAAAAGCAGACTAACAAGTGTGAAACACAAGTGACAAACTTATTCAAGAGAAAACGTGTAAGGGATCGTTGTGAGGTCCATCTTATAACTTTTTTTTCTTCTCTAACATTTTTTTGCATGTTTAAATTCTTACAAATGTCAAACTATGACAACGGTGTCGCACTGCAATGAAATGACAGCCTTCAATTTAATGTCTTGATGGGTGAAGTGAGCAAATTAATGAAAGACTAGTTTAACCGTCTCAATGAGCGGTTTAATAACGTTAAAAACGGTCAACAACAATATTGCAACCATGCAATCGAAATAGAAATCCTCTCAGAAGAGGAAGAGATGACTCTATAGATGATACTCCTAATAGGAAAGATGACATTTTTTATGATGATATTCGGAGGAATCGAAGAAACTCTAGAGTAACCTTTGCATCAAGATGCAAATCTCATCTTTCCAAGGAAAGAATGATCCAGATACATATTATGGGTGGGAAAAGAAGGTTGAATTAATCTTTGTCTGCCAAAACTATGCAAAAGCAAAAAAGGTAACATTCCTTACTATTTTGTTTTATGAGTATGCTATTACTTGGTGGGAATCATTAACCTTAAGCAGGAGAAGAAACAAGGTGAGAGTTATTGATACGTGGGACAAAAAGATTACGTAAAGTTGGAAGATATGTTGCACATGACAATTAAAAATTGAAAAATTACTAAAAAGAAAGAGTTTAGTAACTCCAAGCCTGATTACATGAAAAGAGAAGACAAACAAATTGCTAAATCAAAGCAAGATAAAAAAGGTAACATCCCGTTTTTTTTTCTAAAAAAAACACTGAAAAGCCATGGTAAAACTGTTTTCTTTTCCTTGAAATCTTTAATTTGTATAAATCATTTTATTGAAAACACACCGGAAGTCAGTAAATAACAAACTCATTGTTACCATAATTCAAAACGCATTTCCAAAACGTGCTTATTTATACATAGGGTTAGTTTACATATGTAATTAACATTTCACAAAACACATCTTAAAACATAGTACTTTCAAAATACATCAAAACTTCTTTCTTTCATTCATTCCCATGGGTCATCGCTTAACAGTGCATGCACGGCCCAAGCAAGCCTCCTCCACAACATCACATCATGTGGTGAAAACTAAGTTCTTCACCTTTGTTTTTATCACCTACATCACAAAGCTTATTCTAATGAGCTTAAGGCTCAGTAAGAAATCGTATAAAGTGACATACGTAACATGAGCGTGGTTTTGTAAATCATGCATATTCATTTCGTTCTTTATTGCGTTATTCTTGCTTATCGATCTGGGTTTCCACCTCGTGGTTCTACCCAGTCCTCGTGACCGAGCTTTCCACCTCGTGCTTCTACCTTATTCATTCGTTACGTACATTCATGCATAGAACTTTGAGGGTTTTCAGAACAAGAGTTAGCACCAACAGGTTCCCCACATTCCACCCTCGCCATTCGGTTGGATGACGTTTGAAAACATGCATGGAAAACATTTTCGTTCTTTTCGTAAGACATGATGCATGAAAATGGCATACGTGCACAACGTGACATTCATAACATAAACATAAAGCAAGCATAAAAAATCTCCCAATCAACATAAACAAACATCATACCTTAGTCCTAACTTCGTGCTCCTCCTTCTTGTTATTTAAATTCACAAAACACACTCCATTCGCACCTCTCAAACTAAACTTTCAACTTCAGCTTCAACCTTATGTTTCTCTTCATACGACACTTGAGAGAATTTAGGGATAATAAGGAGAATTTCGTGCATCAAATGTCAGCTGAAGGTAAAGAGGTAAAACATGAGGTGAAGAGGCAAGCATGAGGTGGAGAGGCAAGTATGAGGTGAAGAGGCAAGCATGAGGTGGACAGGCAAGCATGAGGTCGAGAGGCAAGCATGAGGTGGCTTCACCAAATTTTCTCCTCCAACACTTAACTCACTTGTCACATACTCTAACCTTCGTATTTCTTTAAGCATTCCTTTCAAAGGCATATTTTAACACACTACCAACAATACTTCGTGATGGACTTATCAAGATTTAACAACGTAATTTACATTTATAATAACTAAGGTGCTTAAATTGCTCAGGTGTTACAAAAAAGTAGGAACACCTAGTCCAGAAACCCTAGGTAAATTTAATCCATCTACATCTAAAAATCATGATTTCAAATGTTTTAAATGTCAGATAAAGGGTCACATATCTAGCAAATGCCCTAACAAGAGGGTTATGATAATACGAGATGATGAAGAAATCAAGACAGATGGTAAATCCAAAGTTGATAGCATTCACAATTCAAAGAGCAGTATGCTGTAGAAGGAGAGTTACTAGTTACACAGAGAGCTTTGAATGTTTAACAAAAAGTAGTTGATGATGGAGTACAACGAGAAAACCTCTTCCACAATAGATGCCATGTTCAAAAAAAGGTATGTAGTATGATAATTAATGGGGGAAGTTGTACTAATGTTGCAATTTTGGTAGACAAATTGGGTTTATCCATGATGAAGCACCTGCGACCGTATAAGCAGCAATGGTTCAACCAAAGTGAAGAAGTTAAAGTCAACAAACAAGTACTTATCACTTTTTGTATATACAAGTATGAGGATGAAGCATTATGTGACATGGTGCCTATGGAAGCTAGCTCCATTCTACTTAGGCATCCTAGGCAATATGATGGACGAGTGACGCATGATGGGTACACAAATAAGTACTAATTTATATTTAACAAGAGAATGATTAACCTTGTTCCTATGTAGCCAAGGGAAGTATACAAAGATCCAATCACACTTCAACAAAATCAAGCAAAAAAGAACAAAAGAGATAAAAAGGGAGTGAAAAAAATTAGAGATTGAGAGAGAAGAATAAGAGAAAAAAGAAAGAGAGCAAAAGAAGAAAAATGAAAAAGAAAGAAAAGAAGAAAAAGAGAGAGATTGAAAAAAGAAATTTCTTTATAAAAATAAGTAAACTGAGTAGAGTGCCCTCTTAGGGAAAGTCCATTACACTTATTGCACAAACACACTACGATGTTTACTAACAATTTTAACCATGTTGTACATAGTGTTGTCAAATCTCTTTGGCAGGATTTTCAAGTTGTCGCAACAGAAGAAATACCGAAAGAAATACTACAAATTTTGTGGCATCAAACATCAAATCGTCTAAGTACTAGGAGCTACGTTGCCTAACTGACCTGCGTATCGTAGCAGCCCTGAAGAGATGAAAGAGCTTCAACGACAAGTAGACAAACTATTAGCTAAAGGCTACATCAGGGATAGCCTAAGCCCTTGTGCAGTTCCCAAAGGAAGGAGGAGAATCAAGGATGTGCGTTAATAGTAGAGCTATCAATAACATCATGGTAAAATATTGCTTCCATATTACTCGTTTAGATGATATGCTAGATTAATTGCATATTGCATGCTTCTTTTCAAAAATTGACCTGAAAAGTGGTTGCCACCAAATTCCAATGAAAAAAGGCGATGAGTGGAAAACTGCATTCAAAACAAAGCATGAATTATACGAGTGTTAATTATGCCATTTGGCTTGACAAATGCTCCCAATACTTTCATGAGGTTGATGAATCATGTCTTATGTTCATTCATAGGTCAATTTATTGTAGCTTATTTGGATGATATATTAATTTCCAGAAAGGGTATTAATGATCATATCTTATACTTGAAAGAAGTATTTCTAGTACTTAAGAACAAAAAATTATATGTTAACAAGAACAAGTACACTTTTTGCACAGATCACGTTGTGTTTTTAGATTTTGTTGTTAGTCAGCAAGGAGTACAAGCTGATCAAGAGAAAGTTTTTGCAATTCATGAGTTGCCGATGCCAACAAGTGCCAACAAAGTCTATAGCTTTCATGGAACTTTGAGTTTTTATCGCTGGTTTGTTAAAGATTTCATCACCATTGCTACCCGACTCACCGAGGTGTAAAAAAGAATGTGGCGTTTAAGTGGCTGAAAGTGCAGGAAGAGGCATTCCAAAAGATTATGGAGAGGCTAACAAATCCACCTTTGTTGGCTTTACCTAATTTTGAGAAATCATTTAAAGTTGAGTGTGATGCTTAGGTGTGGGGATAAGAGCTGTTCTATTGCAAGATCATCGTCTAGTTGCATATTTTAGTGAGAAGTTTGGAGGAGCGACGCTCAACTATCCTACATACAACAAGGAACTCTACGCATTGGTTAGAGCATTGGAAAAATGGCAACATTACCTATTGGCAAGAGAGTTCATCATTCCCACAGATCACGATTCCCTCAAGTTTCTTAAAAACCGACACAAGCTCAAAAAACAACAAGCCAGATGGATGAAATTTATAGAGCCATTTCCATACGTCATCCATTATAAAAATGGTAAGGTGAATTTGGTATGTTCTCATTTCCTCCTTAAGAGTAAAAATACTTGGATTTGAGTTTATAAAAGATACATTGCCTAGTGATAATGATTTTGGAAAACTATATAGGGTTTGTGAGAAAACTTATTCTGGGGAATACTACAAGCATAATGTTTTTTTTTAAAGAAAGAAAAATTATGTGTTCCTAATTGTTTGATTAGAGAACTTTTAGTGAGGGAAATACATGGAGGAGGTCTTATGAGGCATTTTGGGATATCAAAGACCTTAGGTTTCGTCCAAGAGCATTTTTACTTTCTACGTCTAAAAAAGGATGTCAAAAGAATTTGTAACAGACGTGTTACGTGGTAAACAAGCAAAGTCTAGAATCAAACCCAATAGCTTGTACATGCCACAATCTCATCCCTAACGCTCCATGGAGAGATACTCAATGGATTTTCTACTAGGTTTTCCTTGAAGTAAAAAAAGGTAATAATTCA
>QAOC01052643.1:130722-163855 GCA_003255005.1 Begonia fuchsioides | reverse complement strand
GATGTCAATATGTGGGGATGAGACCCTTAAGGAGGTTTCTTCCCCTGGAAAAGTTGGAAATGTAATATTTCTATCCAATGACGACCGCTTTGTAATGAAAACTCTTCGAAAATCTGAAGTGAAGGTATGATTGGATTTGTGATTCTCTGATTTTTTATTCGTTGAACTTTCGTGTCTTATCCAATGAGATTATGTGTCTTATCCAATGAGATTATCCTTCCTCGTGACGTTTCTTCTGAAATCCACGGAAACACAGGTACTCAGAGATATGCTTCCTAACTACTATCGCCATCTTAAAAAGTTTGGAGCCTCACTCTTGACTGCATTATTTGGACTTCATGTTGTGAGGCCTGCAGGAGGTATTAAGGTAAAATATGGTTTAAGTACAGGAAATACTCTTAGTTAATTTAATCATTAGCTCAAATCAGTGCGATTATAATTCCAGATAATTAATAGATAGTTTTTATTTTTCATGAATTATTGACGACTTTTACGTACAGGTTTATTTTGTTATCATGTCAAATGTATTGCAATCAGATCTGCACTTGCATCGACGCTATGACCTCAAAGGGTCTTCAAGAGGTCGGAATTTCAACAAGGTCATAGTCCGAGAGGAAATTGTCTATAAAGATATTGATCTTGATTTCTACTTTTACCTTGATCCGTTTCTGCGCCATCAGTTCTTGTCGTAAGTCTATCGTATTATAGAACTTCCCGTGTAAAGGGAAAAAGATTCTCCATATATTACATAATTCTTGGCTTGTTAATTGCATTTGAATTTATGTTTTCTTTTCTGTAGACAAATCAAGTTCGATTGCGAGTTTTTGGAAGGTGAAGGAATTATGGATTATAGTCTTTTGCTGGGTGTACATATTCAAGCCTCAACTCAAGGTGGTTTCTCTCTTAATCGTTTATGTATCATTCAAATGAATCTAAATTCCTGCTAGAGATCGAACATTCATGGAAGTTATTTAAAAGTTAATGAATAATAGCTAATCCCAGGTGTTTTTGTCAGGCTCATTTGATGGAAGAAGTTCCGTTAGGCGAATGAAAATTCCAGTTAACTCAGATTCAAATGGTGCTGAGTCTTCTCCATTTTCGACCAAGTAATTCCCCCTTATTCTTCTGATGACATAATTCAATTTTCTAGAGAAATTTCTCACTTATATATAGGAGGACACATCATGCACGTCAATTTGTAAGATTAGACATTGTAGTAATACTCGAAGATAGAAACTTATATGGCTTGAAAAGCTTTTGTATTAAGAACATATCTTAATTATTATAACTGGATGTATAGTAAGTATCATAACTATATAGATAACGAGGTTGTCACAATAGACATTTTCAAAACTTCATATGTATTTCTGAGACAAGCTACAACTATGTTTATTTATAATCTTTTTCCATTTTACCAAACATTTTAGATTTGGAGAAAGCTTTGGAAAAACATAGATACACACTTGTCGAAATGAGGCAATATTTGCTGAGTGTATTTGCAGGCCTGGCATAAGGGTAGGTGTGCAGCTCCCTGCCTGTGCTGTGCGGACACCAAGGAACGAAATGGGTGCAGTTTCATCGCCAAGAAGGGTGAGGGTGCCAGAATGTTACAACGTATTATTACACTTTGGAATAATTGACATTTTCCAGAATTACAACATGGTAAAGCGGATCGAGCATGCCTATAAGTCCATACAGTACGATTCCAAGTTGATCTCGGCCGTTAATCCCAAAGTATACTCTTCTCGTTTTCAAGACTTTCTCAGCAAAGTTTTTCTCCCAAAAGAGTCCGAGTAGTCGACAAACAACAGGTAACTTTTGATCCTTTAAATGGCAATGCTAATTCTTTCATTCAAAAGATGGATCAACCATATCTCAACATAATCCTATCATGATCCTCTAACAAATCCCTAAATTACAAAAGGTTACTTCTTTAATTCTTGAGATGGATGGTCGGTCAGCGGTCCATGCCGAGTTTTGTGCCGTAGATAATTCAAAGTTCAATTATCAGGTATCTATATTTCTGCATAGATGTTGATTGATCATAGAGAGAAATTGAGACTTACGAAACTGATCTTTACATTTGGATCCTTGACCTTTCTTATAATTTGATTAATTTTGACTTGAGATAATCTCCCCTCTCTCTGTGGCCAGGTCCTTGCAGACGATATCCTGTTGTGATCCACCCCAGCTTTCCAAGCCCGCCATGAAAATAAAAGCTCCATTTTTTGTTAGAGAAAGACATCTTCCCTTTCCTTTTTTATTTATTTATTTATTTATTAAATTTAGTTTTCTTATCTTGATCCTCGATGACTCTCTTCTTCCCATAATGAATAATTTTACATTTATTTTTTTTTATTTTGCTCTCTTAAAATACATACTGACTTGTCGAATAATGACATCAATATATATTTTATGAAATTATAAATGATAATAGTTTATTATAAGGTCACCCATGGGTTTTTTCAAAGCCCCAAGTTTATGAGTATAGATTTTGTGTAGTCATGGATGCAAAGAACAAACTAGGATCAAATTTTCCAATATGCAAGTCTAACCTTAGATTAAGAGTCATCAATCATGTCCCTCCATTTGTAGTAGGGTGGTGGCAATGATTGAATCAGATTGATTTAATTTTTAATAAGAAATGAGAACCCATTTTGTACAAACGGAAAATTCATGTAAGTTCGAACCGAATCGAACTATCAGACCTAAAATTTAGGTCATTTTTTACTTGAATTGGTTTATTTGATTAGTTTGAGTTTTGATTTAATTTTTAAAAATTGTAATCGTCGATTAATCAATCCAACACTAAAATTTATGAAAAAATAATTAAATTTTAACTGATTAAGTCAGGTAACCTATCCAAACCAATTATTCGTCTCCATCCATTTCACATTAGTATCGTCACGTTCCTAATGCATTTCCTATAACTATAAAAGAGATTAACCATTAGCCCATATTCTCGGGTTTTTAATCAATCTTCTCGAGAAAAGGCATCTCAATTATTACCCCACATTCTCGAGTTTCTATCAATCTCTCAAAAAACTACATTTTTTCATCGAGGGTTAGTTCCATTTTCACTTTCTCAAAATAATTATTTATAATTAATTATGTTAATTATATTTTAATTACATCTACTCCTCCAAGGATCCCTCCAAGTTAACAAATGCACCAAGATATGTAATTAATTCAAGGCAAGTTGGGAAAATATTAACTACTAAGGAAATAGTTTTCACTATTTGCCAATGCAAGAATCACTACAAACTCAACTCAATTTGAGCTGTACCTTCTACTGCTATTCACTACATTTGCAACCAGGTTTTGATGAAAAAGGGAATAATGACATGAGCTCAATATTAGAGGGTAATGATGAATCCAAAAATCATTATTCCTACTTGGCATAAAAGTTCTCCCAGATCAAAACAAGTCACCATACTTTGATCCTATGAAACCCACAGAGTTAAAAGAGAATTTTTAAATTAGAGGAAGAATAAAATGATCCAATCCAGAAGATTATGCATAATTCAAGAATACTTAACAGAAATCAAAAGGTGAATCATGTAAACAAGAACATCAAAAGAAATCGAAAAAGCAGAGCTCCTAACCTCTGTCACCGCAGCTTTTGTTTTCCACTTAGTCTCTTAGCTGCCTCCTTGACCTTTTCAATGTAACCCTCGATGGGCGGAGTAAGCGTGGCCATGAACCGGCTTGGCGGAAATGGAGTCAAATCCGGCACCATGGCAGCAGCTTTCAAATGTTCAGGCAGGGCCTCAATCGCCTCTTTCTTCATCGTCAACAATGTTGTTTCTGCTGCTTGCCTTTGCCGGTGCTTTCGCATCAAAACCCGACTATATTCCTTTGCAAGCCGTCTACCATCTTCGACTGTAAGTTCATACTTGGGGATCTTATCTGCATCAACCAAACCAAGTGAGATCAAATCTAAACCCGGAGTACCGATGATCGAAGGTGTTTTCGAGACTCCTGATTTTGATTTTTCCCTTCTCATCATCTCGATCTCACGCTGCCTATCTTTGCTAATGAGCCCTAGCTTCTCTCTTGCAGCTTCTCGTTCTCTCTCCTTTGGTTTTAAGAATCTTATGGGAGTTGGGGCATTTAAGCATTGGTCGAAAAGCTTTTCCTGTTCAGGTGGAACTTTTCTTCCCCCTCCTCCTCCGGCTTTGGATGAGTCGGCGCCTCCTTTTTTAGTTGTTACCTTAGATCGCTTCAATGGC
The DNA here is from genome assembly GCA_003255005.1 of Begonia fuchsioides. NCBI lineage: Eukaryota > Viridiplantae > Streptophyta > Magnoliopsida > Cucurbitales > Begoniaceae > Begonia > Begonia fuchsioides. The sequence continues at coordinate 159,623 of QAOC01052643.1, read as the reverse complement.
TGCCCGGCTTTCGCCTTTGATTTACCCTTTGCAGTCCCACTCACAGAGCATCGCTGAAGCAACTGGTAACCAGAGGACTCCATTGACGGGGCCATCAGAGATTTCCATTTCGCAAGACGGATCATCTTCGCACAAAAACCAACTGAATCCTCGAGGAAAATGGGATCGGCGTCATCAGTCATTCGCTAATTGCGTTTTTTTTTAAAAAAAAGCATATAAACCATCTATACTCTCTACCAGTAGACTCTAATTCCATCAACAACATGATGTAACACAAAATCTTTCGCAAATAACCCTAAATTCACATTTCACCAGCATTTCGTAGAATCATTGAACAGATAAAACAGACAAATTTGTCAATAAAGATGAAGTAAAGAGAGGGAAGAAAATTAACCAACTAACTGCTTTGACGCTGATCTCAGGCGACCTTAACAGAGATGGAGGAAGCAGCCAGCATAGTCAGGGAGGAGACTGCTGAGGAAGGAGGGAACGGTTTATGACTTCGTAGGTCAAACCGAAATGAGATCCGGCCCGCTAAATGCTCAATCAATGAAGAAACGAGGATTTTATTTTAGAGCAAAAACATAAAAAGACCAGAATTTTGAATAAATACGTTAATTCGGGCCTGAGTTTAAAAAATAAAATTTAGCTCTTCGGATGTCCGATACAGATAATCCGACCTTCCATCGAATGCAAGTTGCGTCAGTATCAGATGCACTATGCGTTCGAATCTCCAGATTTATTTTTAAATTTTTCGTTTTTAAAATTCTTGAAATTTTTGTCACAAGTTCAAAGAACAGTAAGACAATACTCCACAAAATTTCGTGAATTTTCATTGACGTATGTAATTTTAAAAGAATTTATTTTTTTAAGTATTAAAAATATTATAATAAATCTTACAATGGTCGAAAAGGTTTAAGAATTTTCATATTAGTGTCTTTTACTGTTGCAAATGTATGGTTAAAATTTTAAGTCATTCCGATAAGATTTTCTTAGTCAAATTAAGTAAAAATGAAAAATTCAAAAAAAAATTAAAGGTTCAAACACATAGTGCGCTCGATACTGACTCAACTTGCGTCTGATTGAGGGTCGAATCATCCGTATTAGAAGTCTGAGAGCCCAATTTTTTTTTAAATTTAAGCCTGAATCAGCCTATTTACCCGAAACTTAAACTTTTTTTTTTGTTTTTCCCATTTTATTTTATCTAGAAAATAAGAATCGAACCGACTAAATTAGTTATGCATAATGTATTACTGTGAAGGAACTAATATGAGTCATCAGACCAATTACATTGTCTGGTCAAGTTCAGTTTTGAACATCCATAATTTTAACTTAAGCANAATGCGCATTGCTATCAATTTTTTCATCAATGACATCCATACAATTAATTGGTTGTCCAAAACGGGAACTACCACTAGAAGTAGACGCAATATTAGACGAATGAAATGAACGAGAAGTACTATATTTATGTTAGTAAGAAACAAATAAACTAGAAAGATCATTTCTTAATGAAGCTACCGAAACAAACGACATTAGTTATAAGTTGCCGAAAATCGTATCAAGCATCAATGTACAATATTTAATTTTATATCTATGATGCATAATGTAAGCAAATGAAAAAATGTTGGGTATGTTAAGCCAATATTTTTAAAATTTTGTTTCCATTTTTTCTAGGATTTCAGAAAATTCATCTATTTTTTTATATTTCTCGAAAGTACCCGTTAAGTTTACAATTGTAGGAAGAAAAATGGTTTAAAAAAATCAAGAAATATATTGGTCATATCACAACTACTATTATTTAAATTAATACATTGTGTTTTTTGACTAATAAAATCATAAATTATATTTCAATACGGTTTAGCATGTTCTAACATTAAATACATTGAAGTCCACCTTGTCAATACATATGTTTTTAATTTTCTTGGTCGAAGATTAACCGCTTTACAATAGTCTTTATATTCTTGTTGTCGGTAATTAGAAAAGGTAATAAAAGAAATTGTATTTCTAATTGCATAAATATGCCGAGAAATAAAATGCATGTCATCTTTAACAATTAAATTTAAAATATGACAAACACAACGCATATGAAATAGCGAAGATTGACAACTCTCAAATTGAAATAATCTTTTAAATTGCAAAACACAAACATCATTAGCGGAATCATTACCTAAAGTAATACTAAAAATTCTATTTCTAATATTATATTATTGTAAATAGCTATAATTTATCGATAAATAGTTATTTCATTATGAAGATATTTACAACTACGAAATTCTAATATTCTTTTATGAAGTTGTCATTTATCATCAATGAAATGAGAAGTGACGACTATATATCTGAGTGTATTGAGTGTACTCTATAAGTTGGACGTTATACAAATACACATAATAAGTACGTGTGAAAATAATGAAATTAAATCATTTTTCATATTATTGTACATTTTAATGATGTCACCTCGTAAAGTATTGTATTACGAGGAATTCGTCTAAAACTAGAGTTAACATATTCCCTCATAAATTGCTCAATTACTTCGCTATCAAATATCGATAGTGAGACTTCTTTTTGTGCTACATATTTTACAGCACCTTCGCGTAATTTTCGAGAGTGTGAGAGCTTGAGAGAATTCGAGAGAAATCGGTGAAAATTTTCGACACCCCTCCACTCATTTTTCTACTATCTAAAAATCTGGCCGTTGGATTCATTTTAAGTACGAGCGATTGCTCCCACTTCAAGCCCATTCGTTCCCAAGTGCTGGTTTCACCCACTTCAAGAGCGAGCCACCAAAAAATGATCGGATTTTTAGAGAAAGAAATTTATGATTTGATTTTAAATTTATGATAGCTTAAACTTCGCATAAGCTTCAACAACTCGAGAGGCAAATTAGCTCCGAGAAGCCGAGGACTTTGCGACCAAAGAAATCTTGATTATTTTGGCGATAGATATTGCAGAGCGCGGGGAAACTCGAGAAGCACTGCCAAAAACACAGGACAGCTACAATTTGGAAAAAAGGGGATGCATAAATATGTGCCAAATATTGATATAAAGATGCAGAGAAGAATTACATGAGATTAAATCTATTAATTTCATTACAGAACCAACATTCCAATCCAGAAATCTTCGCCCGGTTATCATTTCATCACTCGATCAACGGAATATCTCGTGTTTTCTCCCCTTATTCGGTCCCGGCTATCTTCTTCTTCAGCGTTTCGACATCTGCAGCCAGCTCCTTTCTGCTCGACTGCAAAAAATGAACGGAAAAGAAAAACAAAATGAATTAGATAAACAAAACATCCTAGTTTTCTTAACTCTCTATTCCGACGGTCTAATTCGTAAAATCTCATGTGACACATGTTAATTTTGTGTCTCTAATGTAATAAATTATAAATAATTAAAAGATTGCAATAAAATATAACATCAAATTTATCTACTTCTTAAGTTTTCCGACACTATTTGGCCATGATCAGTTTGATAATTTCACTAGGAGTAAAGGAAGAATATATTCCCATGGTATTTTTAGGACTATGTAACTTTCTCGTACAATTCCAGACTATTTTTCATGAGAAAACTATGAACTTTTATTAAACTCGACGGACCAAATTCAGATTGAAGTAGACGAATAAATCGATGCCTAAAAAGACGAATTTTCGAAACGTCCCCGACAAAACCCATGATTCATAGTCCTTAAGTTACCTTGAAGAGTAGATATCGATAGACAAACCATCCTGTGTATCCAAGCCCAACCAATTCCATAATCTTAGGAAGCTGAAAAAAAAGCCATAGCGTATCAATCGACCAAAAGAATAAGGCTTTTGGAGATAGAACAGAAATCAGTTGAAAAATAGAAATCGAATTCCATAGATATCCGGCGAAAAAATCAACCGCGTCCTGAAAAATTCTTAGATGTTACTCACCAAAGGAACGGAATTGATGGCCCCGACAATAATGGAAGAAAGCCATACACCAACAATTGCTCCACCTCCATACAGAAGAACGGTCGATTTGTTTTCAACTGCGTCCCACTGATCATATTATGAGAACGAAAACATATCAGCCTAAACCAAGGAACAATAGAAAAATCTGAAAAATCGCATGATGATTAACCATAAAAACATTCAAAACAATAAAGGGTTCTCTCAAAAGACAATGTCAGAGTGATATACCTTGGCCTTCAAGTCATTAATTATCTCACTGGTGTCAACAGGAGCTGCATCATCAGAATAGGAGGCTCTAATCTGAAGCGCAGAAGATCTACGACTCCGAGACACTGAAGAAATCAGAATGAAAAGTTACACCCAGAAAAAAAAAAGCAAAAGAAAATATCGACAAGCTCTTATGTTTAGCTAATGGATACACTGAAATCTATTCTTCTTTACAACCATGTAAAACAGTGTACAACTTTGACCACTGAGCTAAAACCGGATCAGACGAATAAACTCCCTCAAACAATCTATCGAACTATCAATGCCAAGTGACTATGTCGTAGTGACCCTTTGTAATTTGACTGGCGTTGCAGTGTTCGATGATCGAGTTTAATCTAATTCTTAACGGGCGGTGGGAAGAATTGATCATCAGATTAAAGAAAAATTATCATACAAGGTTTATTCAATCATTTTGTAGAGTGATTTCAACAGTAGAAGCAGTTTCTAACCAAGTTCGTAGTTAATGGATTTACATTCTTCCAATGATTTTTCTTATCCCAGGTTGATTTATGAATTCTCTTGTTTACAATGTGTTGCTGCAAAAGTTCAAGGTAAATGAAATGGCCAAAAAAACCTAATTATGTACGAATTCTAAAAATGAAACAAATCGAAATGGGGGAACGAACATTCAATCCTCGTCTCGTAGTCAAAGCTCAGGATAAGCATACCTGAGGACGTTCTAATCGAGGAGGCGGCAAATGCGGAAGCGGGGCGAGGTGGGAGGAAAGGCGAAGCAGTAGTACGAGCGGTTACGGAAGAGAAACGGGGAGTGAGAACGGCGGCGGCCGCCATTGAAGAAGCGGTGGCTGCCATTTTCTTGAGCAGAAACTGAAATCAACAGGCTGTGGATGCAGCAATCCGAGAACTCAATCCTCAGAGTGGGTGAACGAGTGAGAGTGCGAAGCAACGTTGGTCGTCTATGGCTGTCGTCGAATTCGCAAGATTTTTTCCCCTCTTCTTCTGTCGCCATCTTCCTCTATCCATGGATGACTCTGCTCAGCAATTGTTCTAGCTGTTGACACGTGGACATTTCTCGCTTTGCTATTGCTGGATACCATATCTACAAATCCACCGTTGAAGACCCCCCCTCCTCTCCGTTAAGACATCGCCTTGTTTTCCGGAAATTTAGCACTTTATATTGTTGGGCCGAAAGCCCATTGGGCTTATCGTAGACAAATTCAAGCCCATATACATGTATACAGTTAAACATAGGATAAGTGTTTCTTAAATTTTAATATAATTTCAAAATACATCATGTCATTGTATATATATATATTTTTATTTTAATATGTTTTTTAATTCGATTATTAATTTTTAGAGATGAACAAAATCGATCTAAACTGACGAACCAGATAGAACTAAATAATAACATTTGATTCAGTTCTGGTATGTCTTAATCGTGTCTGGTCATGATCATGATCCTAGGATTTTAAAATAAAAATATATTGATTTAGTTCTATTTTCTAAAAACAACGAAACATGCAATGTCACTTCTAATTAAATTTAACAATTAATTATGTGGAGAATAAATGTCTATAAATATACATTTTTAATTTTTATCTTGGTTAATTTATAAAATGTGTTAATTAAATTAAAAAAAACATAATTTGGGATGATATTTATTTAAATTATGATTTTTGATAATGTTAAAAAAGAATAACTAATATTATTGTATCATATTTTCTAAAAACATTTCGCTGAACCTGACCTTGATATTCGTCGGAACACTGAAACGAGTGCAACACTGAATAAACTCAAATCTTTAAACGATTTCTGCGAAGTGATCGAAGAAATCAGTCTACTTTACCAAGACAAGTTCCTTAAACCAAGAACTTTCCTCGGACGACGACAAATTTCTCAGCTCCCAGACGGAGTTTGACGACGATTCTCCTCGTTTGTCGAAGTTTTTTTGTTGTAACCTGCAAACGAAGAACAGCTTGAAAATGGGCGTCGACAAAGCTTCGTGTTCACAGGTAGAATTTTCAATGGGGGTTGAAAGACTTTCGAAGTCTGAATCTTGAAATTCCCAGTTAAAGTTCGAGTTTTTATGGGGGAAGAACATGAATTTGTCGTATTTCCACGTCCTAGATCTCTGCAAAACTTAAAAAAAGAGAGGGAATTCTATCTTATGGCTTACTTTTCTTCCTTCATAAATCTTGGGTCTTTCCACATTTATGAACCTCTCTCTTCGTTAACAGTACCTGTCATTCGTCCATTTTGTTCGTATGTTCATGGATTCAAATTTATTGCTCATAAAGGCTTCCTCGAATGAGTTTTGGTCGTCTTCATCTGCTGTAAAAGTCACCAACTTTCTTGAGACTTCTGAGTTTTAGGGCTTGATAATGCGTTTTCATCTTTGATTTTCCAATGGGTCATGAAAATTTGTGGGATAATGGGNATGGATTCAAATTTATTGCTCATAAAGGCTTCCTCGAATGAGTTTTGGTCGTCTTCATCTGCTGTAAAAGTCACCAACTTTCTTGAGACTTCTGAGTTTTAGGGCTTGATAATGCGTTTTCATCTTTGATTTTCCAATGGGTCATGGAAATTTGTGGGATAGTGGGAGAGGAAAAGGGTGTGTTTAGATTATTGGTAAGTCACGATATTGATGTTCAAATTAGATCTTCAGCTATAATAAGGTGGTTTTTTTCTAGGGTTTTCTCTGCATTTTTGAGGCTGAATAAATAAGAGAAAAGAGATTTAGTCTTCTGAGATGAGCCATTCAGCTTGTGAAATCTCGAAAGACTGGAACGGGATCGATCATGTCGATATTCGAGGCCGAAATGGATCATCGGCTCGGGTTAGAATGCCTTTGCTTCGAGTTAAATTGTGAATCTTTGTGAGTAAATGAGGTTAAAATTTCAGTTCTGGATTTCTTTGATGCAGGTTAGCTTGTATGGTGGACAGGTTACTTCATGGAGAAATGAGCATGGAGAAGAACTTCTATTCACTAGTAGCAAGGTGCTTAATTAATTAAGCTAATTATTCAATTCTCGAATCTTAATTTCTTCCAATTAACTTGGGGATCACCTCCCGTTCCTCACCAAAGCCTGAATTCGGGTTTATCGATGGTTGAAATTGTAGGCCATTTTCAAGCCACCAAAAGCAATGAGGGGAGGAATTCCGATATGTTTCCCGCAGGTACCTTCTCCTATTAAACATTTCTTTGCTTGAAAAATCATTGAAAACTAGGGGTGAGACGGTTCGAGTCCAGTCAGGTTTCATCCCAACATGGAAGTAATGGTCATGGTTCTAGAATTTTAGTCTGAATTGCAGTTATGGTCAAGTTCTGTCGTCCACCCCTATCGAAAACTCACATATTTTGGTTTTGAAGTTTGGATATTGTGGATCGCTCGAGCAACACGGATTTGTGAGGAACAAGATTTGGGCAATCGATGAAAACCCGTCACCGATGAGCTCGGATAATTGTGAGGGGAAAGCTTCCATTGATTTACTTCTAACTCCATCAGAAGAAGACCTCAAATGTTGGCCACATAGGTTAAGTTCAACTCTTCCAACAAAGACAACTTTGTTTGATCTATGAATCTTAAAAGTTTTAAGGTTGACCCTTTGTCTTTTGATTTTTACAGTTTTGAATTTCGACTCCGGGTTTCGTTGGCTTCGAATGGGAGCCTCTCTCTTACATCCCATGTGAAAAACGTCAACGGCAAGACGTTTAGTTTCTCTTTTGCACATCACACCCATTTAGTGGTTTCCGACATAAGGTTCGAACATTTTCCGGGCATTAAACCTCGACATTATCAAATGATGCTCGATTTACGTATAACCGAACCAAATCGATGAACCTATCCTGCAAAATTATTAGAGTTCTTCAATAACTATAAGATACATATGCATGCTGGATTCATTTCTTGAAATAAATTCTAGACAAAACAAACAATTTGAACTGTAAATGCTGGATTCATTTCTTGAAATAAATTTTAGACAAAAAAACAGGATTATCCAACTAGCGTATGTTGAACAATTTGAACTGTAAATGCTGGATTACCTGAGATGTATGTTGAAATTTCATCTGTGTGTCTGTATTTCATCATTCCATGACGAAGAAATAGTCGTTGTGTTGAGAAATTTCATTTGATTTTTGAGATGATCTTGACCTGCAGTGAAGTGAGAATAGAAGGATTAGAGACGCTGGATTACCTGGATAATCTGAGCCAGAGAAATCGCTTCACAGAGCAAGGAGACGCAGTGACTTTCGAATCTGAGGTCTTATTCAATTTTTACCTCTCGATCGCGTATTTCTTCGCAATCTAAGGTAAATCCGGGCCCTAATTTGTAGGTCGATCGAGTTTATCTGAGTTCTCCGAACGAGATTGCGGTGCTTGATCACGGAAAAAAGCGAACGTTCGTGATCAGAAAAGGGGGGCTACCGGATGTAGGTAAGCAGAAAACAATAATTCATCGGAAAAAATACGGAATAAGACGAAGAATGAGAGGACTGAGCGTGCTGGTGTTTGATACTGTGCAGTGGTTTGGAATCCATGGGAGAAGAAAGCGAAATTAATGGCGGATTTGGGAGATGAGGAGTACACGCAGATGGTGTGCGTCGGTGCGGCGGCGATTGAGACCGGAGTTTCGTTGAAGCCGGGAGAGGAATGGATTGGGAAAATGGAGATTTGCGTTGAGCCTTCAAGCTTCTGCAATTAAATCCTCCACCGCCCACCGCCGCGCCGCCGCCCTGAATTATTGTAACGTTGTAAGAGTAGAAATAACTTCTGAACAGTCCTTAATTTTTAGGTTAAAAATTAATTTAAATATCAAACTTTATCATAATTTTAACTATACGTTATCACATTTTTTTATTTAATTCGTCGATTTAATTAATACAATTTATCAATTAATGATAATAAATAGGTTTAAAATATTATGATTTGAAATTCTTATTTTCTAATTTTAATTAAGTTAAATAGACAAAAATAATTATCATTTCGTGTTCTTTTATTTCTAAGCTAGTCGTTAATGTTAATCACATTGACAAAAATTACAAATTAAATTAAAAAATATTAAAATAAAAAAATATAATGAGAATATGTCAATTAAAATAATTATAAAATTTAAAAAATTGATAATTTTTAAAATTAAGCAATTACTCTTATAATTTAGGAATAATCTTACTTTTATTTTTTTATTTTGATTTTTTAAAATATACATTCACTCAATAAATATAATCAAATAATTATTTATCATACATTATATTAATTATATTTTAGTTTAATTAATAATTAATTATTTTATTTGTCCGTATTTTAAGAAAATAGAATAAAACGAATAAGTCCAAGATTAGGCCCATTAAGAGCCCAAGCCTTAAATTTAGATGAGGAAGATGAACGAAGAGCTTTTCACAATGACCAACCGTTTGGCGCCCTTCCTTCACGCCACGAATCTCTCTTTCTCTCTGCTCCGGCAGTGTTGACGTTCATATCTCCGGGGATTGGGGAACTCCTCCGCGTTGTCAAACGCTGACGGATCTGAACGAGGAAGAAGACAAATGTACGAAGTTTGGTAAGAAGTTTTTCTTACGAATTTTTTATTGTTTCATTTCCACGTATTTTGATTCTCGAAGGATCAGATCAGGCTGCGTTTGGAGTTTTGGAGAGGAAACGACGAGAGCGCAGAGCTAATCACATAGTTCACCTTCTTGGAGAAGTGCAGCGGCCTTCGGGGTTGATTTAGACTTAAACGGCGCGCTTCCTCGATATCGGAGACGATGATCAAAGACGGCAAGATAGATTCTCCTGAGGAAACTCGTAATTATGCTTCTCTCTCTGATGTTGATTTGGGGTTCAAAGAGAGAGCCCTCTCCGCTTCTGGTGCTGCCGTAGTTTCCGCCATCCTCGTTAACCCTCTCGATATTGCAAAAGTACGAATTTCCTCCGCATCTTTTTATTTTTATTTTTCCCATACGACGTTGCTTACTTGCTTGACATTTATGGATTCGATTCCTCTGGTTTTCATTTTAGTCCGGCTACTACTAGTTAGGATGGCTAACTTGCTTTTTTAGCTAAAAAAATGCTTACCGACTTGCTGCAAAGAACTCAGCTTCTCGTGCTTCTGGTCTGTTTAGAACATCACATTTATTCGTCTTAGGTCAATTTTTTTGTCAAGCAATATTTTGAAAAAGTGTTTTCACGGTAGCTAATTGGATAAGTATTTAGTGTTAAGATGCGTATTAGAAAGTGTATGTGAACGTGTGAATTTTTTTAGATATACATCTAACTAAAATTTGTATTAACGTAGCTCAATATCTTATCACATTTTGAAATCAATATATAATTGTGACTTTTATTGGAAGTCTGAAAAAAAAACTTGATGAAGAGGAGAATTCAGGAATTAAAAGTGGGAAATTCAGGAGTTATAAGGATAATAGTTTTGATGAAGAGAGTTTTTTAGAAAAATCTTGTAAAATCTATGTTCTTAGAAAAATCTATGTTGTGTAAGTTTTTCTATAATCACCATGTCTGGTGACTCTTGAAAAGTCGGTTCGTATAGCCTCTTTAACTTTTTTTTTACAAAAGCCTTTTGTTACATAAATGATTAAGAGCAGTTGTAAGCTTAGGTATTCTATAGCATAGTCGGCTTTTCACATTGTTTTGTGTTTCTGCTTCAGGTTTTAGAAAGGTGTCTAATGGGTTTTTCATGCATTTTGTTTCTTTTCTCAGACAAGGTTGCAAGCCCAAGCTGCTGGAGTTACATATCAGCGACTATGCCATACTACGTGTTTTGAGGCAAATACGGTATGTTTAGAGCCTATTTCTGAGTAGAAATGGCTATTTCTTTAATTGTGACTTGCCTTTTCTAATATCTAGCAGGCTTCATTTAACAATTGTTTTCTATAAGCTTTCCTTTTATACTTTTTTTATTTTTTACATATGAAAAATAATGTGCATCACATTTTTTTTTCTTCTTGATAATCATAGAGGATTTGAATGGGAAACTACTTGTTATAGAAGGTTCTGATCCATATACATCTCTAAATGTGGAGTGACATTTTCTCTGATATCTTAGATGCTTCCAGATGTGAGATGTTCCACCACAAGCACACGAGAAGCTCTTGGCTCTCGACCTGGATGTTCTGCCTCAGGCTACCAATATAGTGGCACTTTAGATGTCTTCTATAAAGTCATTCGTCAGGTTGGTCAAAATGACTTGGCATATATTATTTTTTTTCATCGGACAGTTTCTAGATTGAACTGTGAAGAATTCATATACCGTTTTAGGTTCCTGGTCTGCTTAAAAAAGTGTTTTATAATTTATGGATCTAACTTTTATCTGTATATTTCTAGAATCAAGAATGCACCACTTCATTGATTGATTGACTTTCTTATTATATTTTTCCCTTTTGCTTTAGTCTTCACAATCCGTCGCTCATTCATTAGGCCATTTATTAATTTTGAACGGACTTGAATCAGAGGAAATGTCAAACTCTTGAAAGCTTTGTAGTGGATGTAAAAATATTACAATGTTCTCTAAAAGTTAAAGAAAATCAGTATTTTAGATCATTTTGTTTTTTAATCTATTCTAGTCAACGTTTAAACTTTGAACCTGAGGCTGAAAGATAGCCATAAGAATTTTAGCTGTTCATATCAAACACTAATCTTGGATAAATTTAAGTTCTGCTTGAACAGATGAGTGAACTTCATATCAAAGGTTTGAACTAGGCAAACTGATATTCTTTTCAGGAGGGCTTTGCTAGATTGTGGCGAGGCACGATGGCAAGTTTAGCTCTGGCTGTTCCAACTGTGGGTTAATATTTTGCAACATAGCCATTGTACTCCATCTTGTAGTATACAAATTCATTGCTCATGGTATTTTGCTTTTTTCCAGGTGGGGATCTATTTGCCGTGTTATGACATATTTCGTAATTTAATGGAAGATTTCACAGCCAAAAATTCTCCAAATTTGACCCCATATGTTCCATTAGCTGCAGGATCAGTAGCTCGTTCATTAGCTTGTGTTTCTTGTTACCCAGTTGAACTGGCCAGGACACGCATGCAGGTCTGCAAGTTGTGCTCTTTCACATTTCACGGTTTTTAAAAAAAAAAAATCTATTTGGAGCCTCATTGTTCATTCTTTTGCTGCCATTTTCCAGGCATTTAAAGAAGCACAAGCTGGTTTAAAGCCTCCTGGAGTGCTAAAGACGTTGGTAGAAGTCATTAACCCTGTCAAAAGCACAAATATTTTTCAAAATCGTAAGCATGCTTTGTGCTTGTCACCTTCATCTTTAAACTTCGCCGCCCCGTTTCTGTGAAAGATGTGGTTTTAATATGATGCTAACCGTAAGGAAATGCGGATTATTGGTCAATAGTAATCTTTCTTTAGTGCACTGCTCAATGCTTATTAGACATTTTCATCAGTAGCCTCTTTTCATGCAGTACAAAACTACCGGATCTTGTGGACTGGCCTCGGGGCACAAATCGCTCGGGATGTTCCATTTTCTGCAATATGCTGGTCAACTCTCGAACCAGTGAGAATTTTGGATCCTTCAAAGAATATAATTTACTTCAAATTTTCCTCACTCCTAGATATCCAAATAAGGCTGAAAATGAAGGATAAAACATTAAAAACAATCATCTAATTGGAGACAGTTGTCTAAAAGCTTGGTGTTGTAGTTAGAAGAACCATTCTCATGAGCACGAGGGTATTTACAGCAAATAACTCAAACTTTAAAAATTGTCGATTACACTTCGAATCATAATTTTAACAGAAATACTAATATTACGATATTTGTCAATTTTAATCTCCTTAGCAATGTTAACTATGTGTTATGGTAGACGAGGAGAAAAATACTAGGCATCATGGGCGAGGAGACAGATGCAACAAGTGTGGTCGGGGCGAATTTCACAGCTGGTTTCATTGCAGGAAGTCTCGCAGCTGCCGCCACATGTCCATTAGACGTGGCTAAAACCAGAAGACAAATAGAGGTAATTGTAGCAAATTCCATAATCGATTATTCATCCTCTGTCTGCTCACGATTTCGCCGTTCTCGGTCCCTAACTCCTTTTCTCTTCGAGTATATTCTCAGAAGGATCCCAACAGGGCATTGAAGATGACAACAGGGAAAACTTTGCTAGAAATATGGAGGTACGTATTGGACTAGAAAAGAAATAATATCACATAAGCTTTATATTATTCTCGAAAAGCCGGTTTGATTTTGTTTTTGGACGAGATTAAAGTTGGGGAACATAGTATATGTGGAACAGGGATGGAGCAGCAAAAGGACTGTTTGCCGGAATCGGCCCGAGGGTAGGCCGGGCTGGTCCTTCGGTGGGTATAGTTATCTCCTGCTACGAAGTTGTCAAGTATGCTTTGCATCACAGACGCCAAACCGAGTAATCCATAAAAGACCATTTTGCACATGTACCTTTTGAGCCGTCGGTGGTTTAAAGCCGAAGAACCACCCAGAAACCCGAAAACTGGACGAACTTCGATCAAGCGTTTCAAAACTCCATTGACAACTCCACGGTGACATCTATCCTTCATTCATCAAAGGCGATTCACTAGTTTACATTTATTTCTATCAAACAGCGTATTTTTCTTCATATTTTAAATTACTATTCTTTTCATTTTTACATGTTTATGTTTTATCATATTTTAATAGGTAATTATTATCAATACCCACGGTAAAAACACTTTAAACTTCAGCTAAAATCTCTAAATTAAAGACCATTTTTGACAAATATCCTTAATTAGGTCATCTCTTTGTCAAAGATTTTTGAAATTTGTTCGGTATAATCTCGAGTGACCAACATTGAACACATTAAACTGTTTGTTCTTCGTAAGGCACCCGAAAAATGTTGCTTTGAACCCAATTCTCCGGCTTCACTTGCTATCCTTTCGCATATGGGGCCAAACTACAAGCCATAATTTTTGTAATTCTATATCCACGGGACTCGTGACTAACATAAGCCATAATTTTGGCACAAGCATTTGCTGAAAAGATGTCGAATGCTTGTATGGCTAGCTAACATAAGTCAGCTGACCTATACGATTCGATAAACATAGGATTTGTTTTCTCCATATTTTTTTGCTGATCTTCGTAGCGAGAAAACAAAATATATGCAAAATCAACAGAACAATACCTTATTAATAAGCCCAACAATTGAAAACTGTGATAAAATTAAACCCATTGAAAGAAAATAGCCTACCCTGTGGGCAGTTTGATCGCATGGCGACTTCATGCAACTTAAATAAGAATAAATAGAATCGATATCGACTATTTCCTTTGGTTATGTATTATTCAGGCACTCCAAATGAGTCCTCGTGGTCGAACTATGAGAATAAATTCAGAAAGCCAACTTACGGTCATGAGTCCTAGGCTTCGAAGAACGTCATCTGGCCATGCCTCAGATTCTCAGCCATCGTAGTTCTTGGTTGAGAATCTTCATCTTCTTGAAAAAAAGAATTTGGGTTCGGTTTTTGAAGATACCCGAATCGATATTTGATGGTTTATGATCTTACTTTGGATGACCTTACACAACTCAATTATAAAGCATTTTTGTTGCTGAAGATTTGTAGCAATATGTCAAAATAATCAAAACAAGATGAGTTCTCATTTGTTCTAGATTATGGATCAAAACAAGGAGTCAACTTCTGAAGTTGGCAAGGAAGAACATGAAATTGAAAAAATACATGTGTGTATTTAATCTGTTAATGTAATTTCTCTGTGTCACAAGCTAAGAAGCGTCGGTCATTGTTTGACACGTTATTGTGTATTTTAAGATTATAGAATAAGATGATAAACGTAGAATTATTACTCTCTGATAAAATGGTCCACTAGAATACTAACTCGTCAAGTTGTTATGTTAATGTTTGATTTTTTGTTTGTTTAAGGTAATGATCCTTAAACCTTAAATTTGTTCATTTTTTTGAAGGTTGTCTCAAGTTTGGTGTTGAGTTGTTATGACTAACTTCTCGTTAAATGAGAGCTTTCAAAAACCGAACAAATCAAGCAGAATTAAACAAAATCGCATAAAATGGGGAGCGGGTCGAGAAAATCGAAACACAAAACAACGTTCGATGAGATTTCTTCTACCATCTATTCTCATTCTTCGCCTTGTGATTAAATTTTCATTTTGATTGACGGGTTTATGATCTTAGATTCTCGGAAACGAACCGTCCGGCCTTGAATTTAATGATTTTACGTCCCAAAAGTAGACGAATTTTGGCGATTCTCGAACCACGCAGTTGAATGTCGCTACCAATCTCAAAAGGGTAAGTAAACATCTCCATCTTCCCCAAAACCATGCCCAATCTCATGCACTAAATGGAAAAACCAACAAATTAAGTAGAATCAACTAAAGATTTCCATTATTCCCTTAAAACGATACAACTCGGAAATTTACTACGATAAAATTGCAATTGAAAACCAAGTTTGCCGATTAAAACCCGACATCGGAGACGTTAGCATATAGAAAAACAATTCAAATTCGAGATAGTAAACTCGGTTGATACAATTTTATATTAATTATGATCATAGCATATAGTAAAAAAATGTCCAAAGAGTTGAAAAAAGGGTTGAAAATGGTATCTTTTATGAGGGAATCTGAGTTCGGTAGCTGCGTTAGTTCTTCTGACCTACAACCTATAAAATCCTTAGACCTGTTCGAGAGAACCCAGTTGGAGATGAATCGATCGGCCGAGTTAGAGAGAGAGAGCGAGGAGAGAGAGTTGCAAATATGGGACTGTGGAAGCCCTTTATACGACTCATTCGAGCTCGCCTCGCTCAACCACGTAATTGACCGGCATTTGATGACCCTCCCGGCGGCCATCGGCGGAGCAAGACGGTCGGTCGGAAAAACCAAAGTTCACGACTCTTTTGATCCAGTTCTGGCCGACACGTCAAGACCAGAGGTTGGGTCCGCCATTATTAGCAGCGCGTCGTTCTCCGCCATGCGTGAATTCTCTGTGAAGAGGAAGAAGAAGAAGAATCTAAAGGCCAGAATTTCTGCAATTTTTAGGAGGATAAGTTCGTGGAGAAATAAACATTAGGCCAAGGTTTGCGAATATGACGTCATTACTTTTTACACGAGACCAAACATAATAAACAAATTTCACCCTTAATTAAGTTAGAGTTAATCTATAATTATCTTTTTATCATAGTCTCTAATACATCACTGCATGATTGAATTAATTTAAATAATAATTAATTATTTATAATATTTATTGTATCAATCATAACTTGCATGTTAGTAGGTAAGTTAAGAATGTATGCTAAGAAAATAAGTTCAGCATTATGACATTATCAATAAATAAAGCGACACAATATGAACTATTCACCTCGGTCACGTTTAAACGATGTGAGATTATATATTCTACTGTACTAAATCAAATTAGATCTCTGTACTTTGTTCTTGTCGCGATTTAGACCCACCAACACATCTCTGTGTATATTTTTTACATTGCAATCGTGGACACTATTTACTTGGTCCGGTCTTATATTTTTTTTTGTAATTTACAAAATTAATTGTATACTAATAAAAATGTAGATATAGACTTACTCTTATATGGGAGAGCCAACCATTAAGCATCGCGTAAATAAGCAAAATACGAGCGCGATATCAAAGGTCCGTCTAACATTACACGTCTCGATTGCGTTATTGCATTCGAAACGGGAGCACCGACCTGTCTTTAACTTTTTTTCAACGTCGAAAGATTAAAACATATTGTTTTAGGATATTGGATCTTAATTTATGGTATTATGCTTTGACTTTAGGCTTTCATTTAAGAATTAAACGTTGACTAAGTCGTACTCGATTTATTTCCAGGTAAACAAAATTAAAAAATAAATATGACGCATATATTATAATATATCGTTTAAATAAATATAAAAATAATTAATTTTTTTAATTTTTTATAGTTAATTAGAAATTGGATGACGTCATGTCTGCGTTAATTATATTTGTTGATCAATCAGGCAAGTTGAGATTTCAACTCCCGTCCCATCAGGAAATCTAAAGTCAACCCCTAATATTCCTAATCACCGTTGATCCGGTCAATCCGACTTGTTTCCTTGACACCGTCTGATTGCAACTCTCTGCGTCCACGTGGATTTTTCTACTACCTAATTGAATTTTATAAAAATGTATTATTTAAAAAATTTAAAATTTATCTTAACCATTAAAGTAATCTATATATTAAAAATTAGAAGGTTAATCTATGTGGAAAAATAAAATTAATTATACGTTTATTTTCCTAATATATATTTTTTAAAATAATAATAACTATTTAATTTTTTTTATTGAAATTAATCATTTTTTGATAAGTCTTAAAAAAGCCATTAATAATTGAAAAATGTATAATTTATTATAAATATGAATAATGAATAATTGAGTAATTATTTATTTAATTATTGCTCACTTTTTCCAACTATTCCTTTTTCTTTTCTTTTTCCACTCTTTATTTTTTATTTTTTGAAAATTTTAATATCCAATTTAAATATAATGACAACCCATAAAGGCCAAAAAAAATAAAGATTAAAGTGAAAAAATATGCCTTAATCCAAATATAGTTTTAATTTTGCTCGATTTTTTCAAAAAAAATTAGTAAACTTAGACATTAAAATTCAATTCGGCACCGACGATTGCAGTTGCAGTTTATGTCCAATAAAGTGTAACTGGAATTGCTCGGTTTGGGTCTTGGAGCGGCCCCAAACCGAACCAAGTTTCACTAGTTGATTCAAATTTTAAATATTTTTACGACGTATTTGGTTAGAATAGTCTTCGTTTTGAACTGATTTTGATTTCACGTTTCCTTTTATTTGAGTTTGGTTTAGATTTAGATACGGGTCGATAATTTATTTCGATTGTCACAATTTTTCTACGCTAGAAATTGCGATCGAACCGGGAACGGCAAGTTCGATAGTAGATTTGTAAATTATTTTAATTAGATAAAAATTAATTATTTAAATAAAATCATAAGATTGTTAATGAGAAATTATTTTAAATGTTTTTTAAGATTTGAAGAGCTTCATGTTCATTGGTGCTTTCGATTAGCCTCTGCCATCATCAGTGTTTGTTCTCTTTCTGCTGCTTCTCCTTCTCTCTCTAGCTTCTCTCTCTGTTTCGAAGCAGAGCTAACACCAGAAAGGAGACCAGAATCTGGAATTTGTCGGACCACCCACCTCTTAATGGAGCTTCAAACGAACTTCCTCGGATTTTAAGGTTTCTTCCTTCATTTTTCTGGGTTGTTTTTCGCTCTTGGAAATCATTCTCCTGCCCTTTGCTGCTTCCGTACTGGTCATAACTGTTCGATGGTTGTCGCCTGGATTGTTGTACCAAGCTTTTTTCTCTACCCGCTCCGTAGTTGAGCTTTTTTTTTCGTTTGCAATGGCGGACTCTGCTAAAGTGCGCCTGGTTCGGTGCCCCAAATGTGGGAATCTTCTTCCTGAGCTCGCTGATTATTCTGTTTATCGGTGTGGCGGCTGTGGTACTGTTCTTCGAGGTATTCTCTTTATTTCTCCTTCCATTTTTTCAGTCTCCGCCGGCGTGATGTGAGAAAAAAACTGAGGAAAAATCTGTCTGGATTCTAAATCATGTTTTTGTTTCGCGAATAATGGAAATTGTGGAGTTCTGTTAATCAAATTGGATAAACTATCTGGTTTATTGCATCCTTGGTGCTTCATTTTGCATTGATTTGTGAGCTGTAGAGGATCAAGGTTATTAAACTTGTGGAATTCTTTTTTTCACACGTCGCAGCAAAAGATCAAGATGGGGCAAATTTATCGCCAAAATCATGCGAGGAAAGGGCAGAGGGGGCTTCCATTGAGAAAGATACAGTTGTTTCAGAGACCGAGGTTAAGTCTAATACTCTCCCTACCGCGAGGAACGATGTTCAAGTAATCAAGAAATCGGATAATCAATCGAACATGGCAGCTGATAAACCGGTCGATGAGAATGATCGCAACAAAGGTAAAGACATCGACGATTTGAGTAGTTCTGGAGGAGGAGAAAATGGAGTTCCAACTCGTTTATCAACTGAAGGGAGGCAATCAATGGAGAGAAACTCGAGGATTAACGGTAAAGCCGTGAGGTTTTCGACTTCAGAATACTCGAACGAGGGCTCGTCCAATGGAGCGAATAAGATAAACTACCCAGAACAAGGTCGGGCTGAGTTCTTGAGAAAGTTGGATGAGCTCAAGGATCAATTTAGCCAGCATTCTTCTGATGTGGTTGAGAAAACAAAACTCGAATTGCCAATGGTCGAAATTATGAACCTTCTAAACCATTACGATGGCTTCGACAATTGGCGTCGAGATGGGATTTCCGGGTCCAATAGGGTCCCGGTGCCACGGCAGTTCTCCATGCCCAATAAGCCCGGGGCTGGTCCTCTATCAGACTCTCCACATTCAAAAGGGTATTACTCTTCGATGCATGATATGAACAATTTCTCGAGATTTGAGGATCCGTATGGACAGGAAATGAACATGGGAGGCTTATATCAGTTCCCGAATTCTCACCGAAGACAATCTCACCCGTACCATTTTAGACATTACAGTGATGCTAATCTGGATTCATTAGTGCAATTCAACCATAGCCCAATCCTACACCGGCCTTCTTGCACATGCTATCGATGCTTCGAAAGCTACCAGCAAGTTTCAGCACCCTCTGCATATTACGATCGAAGGGCTCAGAACAATTTAATTGAAAGCTTCCCTTTCCATCCCGAACATGAATCGCCTTATGGTCGATATGTTAGTGATTCGAGAAATGGTGTTCCTCCATTGAATTTTCATGATCGAAAACTCCATTCTCGGTGGCCAAGTGACCTTCACTCTAACATTAGTGGTTGTGATACAGCTCGGCCGAGAAGGATGCTGAACGGTGTTCGAGCTCGCCGATATCGCCCTGTTTCCTGTGGGTCTCCATTTTTAGCCTGTTATAATTGCTTTGAATTGCTTCTACTGCCCAAAAAAATTCGACCAATGGCGAAGAACGAACACAAAATCTGCTGTGGAGCTTGTTCTACCATAATCAAATTCAGATTTGTCAATAATAAACTTATGCTTTCTGAACAAGAAGAAACCAAACAAAATCCCCCGGTGTTCGGGGGAAATGTTGTGAGCATTGGTCTTGTGAAGCATTCAAGTTATAATTTCTCGTCGGCTGATTATGATAACTCTGGCTATGAGTTTCAGTCCTCAGATCAAGAGCCGGCCAGCAACCCGAGTTTAAGTTCAGATAAACAACATGTGTTGCAGAGTTTACATTGTTCATCTCTGAGCCTGTCGGAGGAGGAAGAGAACTGCCCTGAAGTTTTGATCGATCCACTGGAAATAACCAAAAAATTCAACCACCCGACCAACACCGCCATCTCCCCGCCACCTCCATCTAATTCTCCTCTTCAATCAAACATCGAACATTCATCTAATAACCATGTTGGAGACAAGTTTGCTAACGGAAACAAGAGCAACCGACCGGATGAAGAAAATGTGAAATCAAACAAGGTCACCTCAAAGCAGAATTCTTTAAAAGACGCGTCACCGGTTACTGAGATGGAGGTGCCGAAGAGTGA
The DNA here is from genome assembly GCA_003255005.1 of Begonia fuchsioides. Taxonomy (NCBI): domain Eukaryota; kingdom Viridiplantae; phylum Streptophyta; class Magnoliopsida; order Cucurbitales; family Begoniaceae; genus Begonia; species Begonia fuchsioides. The sequence continues at coordinate 138,894 of QAOC01052643.1, read as the reverse complement.
ATATTCTAGCACCGTGACGAAAGAATATAGCAATACATACAGGGTCAAAGATCAGTCGAGAACCAATAAGGTTGGCGATTCTTTCTTTGCAAACATTATTAAGAAGAGCTTTAGATCAAACCGAGCTCTTGGGAAAAGTAGCGTTACAGTCAACGGACACTTCATCCCGGAAAGAACTATTAAAAAAGCTGAAAAGCTGGCCGGACGAATCCATCCAGGCGAATATTGGTAAGTATGTAGTTGTGAATGAATGATCACTTTGTGTTTCTAAATATCAGTTGAGGGCAGGAGCCGGTTGAAGTAGTTGTCATGCGATATTTACAATAACGTAAACTTTAACGGTTTATCATTCGACAAACCAGGTACGATGTTCGAGCAGGATTCTGGGGAGTGATGGGCGGGCCGTGTCTTGGCATAATTCCGGTAAGAAAATGAAAATGAAGTATGAAATTGATGTTGGTTTTTATTATCATTATGACGAGGGGCTCCTTTGATATTACAGCCATTTATTGAGGAGTTGAATTACCCAATCCCAGAGGATTGTTCCAAAGGAAACACCGGTGTGTTTGTGAATGGGAGACAACTCCATCAAAAGGATTTGGATTTACTCTCAGGCAGGGGACTTCCAACTTCGAAGGACAGATCGTATACGATCGACATATCGGGAAGACTCGTGGACAAGGACACGGGCGAAGAAATGGATGGCCTCGGCAGACTTGCTCCGACGTAAGTCCCTAAACTTGCACGAATAAAAGATGTTTGACGACCGAACAGAGTTCAGTGTCGCTTCTGGATCGATTATGAAACAAAAGATGTTTCTGAGATGAAATTTGTTAATTTTTATGCAGAATTGAGAAGGTAAAGCATGGGTTTGGTATGAAAGTACCTCGATCAGCTCCTTAATCCACTCTGTTAAAGCTGATGATGATCAGATTCTAGGTAAGTCCAATCGATAGTTTCTAAAAATATGTCCATTTTTATATGTAAATCTGTTTTTGTTCTTTCCAAATTCACATCCCTGGTCTGCTGTTCATATTTTTATGAATCTGTGTTAGTTTCTTTAGGGATGATCTGCTGTGTTAGTCTTTTTAGAAATGTAATTTGTAATTTAAATCCATCGTTTGAAGAGAGAAATTTAAAATTTCCTTTTGAACGAGTCGAATTTCATTTCTTGGGTGTCATCGAATTTGATATTGCCGGTGATTTATTGTTTAAATCCGTCATGTGGGGATATCGATTGTCAAAGTGTATTGTGTGCGGAATTAGAGAGCTCTCGAAGTCTCTGAGTGTATTCATTTGACGTTTCAATGTGACTAATTCAATAGGATCCATTCTTGATCCCGATCGATTGACGGAAAGTTTGAGGTGTAGGATAATTTGTCGATAAAGTTTGAAATTAGGTTCTAAATTTCCGAAATGATTACAAATCTAGATGAAAATACTATGATATCGCACTAGATTTAAAGGAAAATCAAGGATGTGATCTAGGGGTCGGGCATGAGCCGGTTTAGTTCAGTTCACTGTGGTTTAGAACAGGGTTTCGATTCTAATTTCGAGCTCGTGAACCCGTGTAGCTTAGATTTCACGGGCCGGTTCTGGTCTGGTTCCTGGGCAATTGAAGCATATATAAAATAAAATAATTAATAAATTATAAATAATTTTGCAACTTATTTTCGATTTGGATCAATTTTTATCGAGTTTGAGACAGGACCGCACAATCACGAATTGAACCGTGAACCATTTTCTTTTAGGCGATAACTATACATGTGGTAACTCCGGGTTTCGTCCCCGGGTCAGATCTAAATTGATGTGACTGAAAGGTAAACCGGAGTAAAGATGGACCGGAGTTTTGGGTGGGGCCCTTCTTAAAAAGGGGAGCCTGAGAAGGAGAATCAGATGGGCCCTTTTATGAGAGTGGGGCCATCATGATTATTTGTATCAAAGTGGGGCCCACTGTCTTTAAGTTTGTAAGGGTAGTGGGTCCCATCCCTCTCTCTATTTTTATTCTTTTATCTTTACATAAATGATTATAGCCAATTATTACATTAATTATTGGTTATTAATATCTTTAATAGATGGATTTTGGTTCGATTCTAGGGTCGATGACGATTTATGGCAAAAAACCCGGTTCAGTCTATTCACGTTAATAATTGGTTGGCTTGGCTAAAGCAACATTAATTTATAGTTGGAATAATTAATAATATTAGTTATTATTTAATTATAAATACGGATAATCAGAAACTAGGATCACTGGATTTGAGTATATGCTTTTTAATAGAACAGCAAGTGTCGACCAATGACATCATTACACGTCATCCAAAGAAAACACCGCCGTCCCCGCCACCGGTCCGATCACGGCCTCCGTCTCATCTCTCTCCTCCTTAATGCATTTTCTGTCTAGCACACGCTTCCCTTCCCATTCCTTCAGAGTTTTTCTTCTTGGGTTTCTCGTTAGGAATCCAAAGATGCCCAAGGAAACCAGATTGGAATCGCCTCCATTGACGACGATGCATAAACACGGCAATGTCGTTGTCAAGCTCGCCGTCTCGCTTCTCCTGATGGGTCTGGCGTTCCGTCTCTTCTTTTCTGATCCTGTCAAATTGTCTTCAATGGTGGTCGAAACTCCCCCGCTTGCAGAGGAAATTTTTGACTCGTCTGCTCCTCCTCCTCCCATCCAAACGCCTGATAATGGCGATCTGCCACCTCCGGCGAACGAGAGCCAGACGTCTCAGAATGGTGAGTAGATTTCCCTTTCATTATTCTGATGTCATTTCGTATTCGCCGATTTGGATGAGGCAAATCGATGGTCGAGCTAGATTTTGACGAATAATGGAAGAGAGATCCATAGATCATAATAGAAATTTCTTTGCTGTTTGTTTTTTCCGCTATTTCGAGTTCGATTAAAGTTTTCAATGAGTTCGATAGTTAGATTCTACCTTCTAAATACATAACAAGAGTTCGTCTTCTTTGATTTCTTTGCTTGACAAATCTTTACTTGTGTTATCATTTGAAGCTTTTCCTGATCTAGTATTCAAGCAATTTTAGTGGTTTTGATTTTGGTTTGTGCAGCAAAATGTGATCTGTTTTTGGGAGATTGGATTCCGGATCCATCAGGGCCAAGCTACACAAACGAAACCTGCCTTGTGATGGAAACTCACCAGAATTGTATGAAAAATGGACGGCCTGATTCAGAGTTCTTACACTGGAGGTGGAAACCAAGAAACTGTGAACTTCCAAAGTTCAATCCATTGAAGTTTCTGGATCTAATGAGAAACAAATCGTGGGGTTTCATCGGAGATTCCATTCAAAGAAACCATGTTCAATCTTTGATTTGCCTCCTCTCTCAGGTACTTTAATCATCTTTCAAGATCGACTTGCCGGAATTCGTACAATTTTACTTCATTGATTGATTCACTCAGATTTGCTTAGTTTGAATCATCACACATTCTCTACTGACTGAAATCTAAGTTTCTTGAGCTTTTATTTCCTTCGTTTTTGACTGAATTATACTGGGATTTACTGCAAATTCCAATTTCAATTTTCAAATTTGTTAACATCACTGAAATATGGTCGGCATAGTTGTTGAGCTGTCTATTTCTGAGTTAGATTTACATTACTTCCCATTAAAGGCTTGTGCTCGAGCTCTAGTGATAGCTTTAGAGTTGTTTTAGAGCAGCTCTTAACCCTCCAAAATCTACGATCAATCTTTCATTACTCACTTGAAATTCTTGCTCAGAATCTGTCAAGAATTGCCCTCTTTTTTTTTACCTTAATTCTATGTAAAACTAATCGAATCACTGTCCTGTCCGTTTAATTCAGACTATATGTGGATGGACATAGACATCATTGTTGGATAGCCTGGAAACACCACGTGCAAATTGAATGCTGGGTTGAATTTTAAAAGACCCACCGACAGCTGAACATTATTCATGATCATCATGTCTATAATTGGTGTATATTCTTTTAAGCACATTACATTTGGGCCCATGGCTGATGAGATTTCAGTGAAAATGTCTCGCAGGTGGAGCTAGCTGTGGAGGTTTACCACGACCAAGAATACAGATCCAAAAGATGGCGTTTTCTCTCTCACAACTTCACTCTTTCAGTAATCTGGGCTCCATTTCTGGTCAAAGCTGTAATTTTCGAGGACAGAAACGGAGTTTCATCATCGGAAACGCAGCTTTATCTCGACAAGCTCGATACAATTTGGACGAACCAATTCGAAAGCTTCGATTATGTCATTATCGGAGGAGGTAAATGGTTCCTCAAAACTGCAATATATCACGAGAATGACACCGCCATTGGATGTCACAATTGCGCCGAAAAGAATTTTACAGAGATAGGATTCGACTACGCCTATCAAAAGGTGATCGAATCGATATATAACTTCATTACAGGTAGTGGACATAATATGGTCGCGTTCTTTCGAACGACGGCTCCCGATCACTTTGAAAATGGAGAATGGTTCAGCGGAGGCTATTGCAATCGAACACTACCCTTTAAAAACGGCGAAGTGGAGGCAAACGATGTAGATACGATAATGAGAAACATCGAGCTTGAAGAATTCGGAAAGGCGATAAAGATCGAGAGTAAAGCGAAGTTGAACCTTCTAGATACGACCAGCCTTTCGTTGTTGAGGCCAGACGGTCATCCCGGACCTTACCGGCAATATCAGCCGTTTGCCGAGGATAAAAATGCCAAGGTTCAGAATGATTGCTTGCATTGGTGCTTGCCCGGGCCGATCGATTCTTGGAACGATTTGATTTTGGAGTTGTTGGTCAATGCCGATAAGTATACATAACCGGCTTTGGTATATCGGAGATTTTATTTGCAATTGTTTACTTGAAATGTTATGTAGGGAAGATGGTGGATTTATTTTTGTTGTATATTTCACAGTAATATATAAATTCAAAAACTGATTCAAAATATAATTAAATCAATCAAAATCTAAACACAAAATTAATAATTTTTTTAAGTTATATATATTAAGATAAAATCAGACCGAAAAAATTAGAATTGCACCTTATTTCATTGTTTCGATTCTGATTCACCTCAAATCCTAGACTAGACCAAACATTGCCCACTCCTAATACAGCTAATGACATCTGAATTATCGCCTTATTTTTCAGCCCCGGACAGAAGGCTCTGGAGATATTGGAACCGGTTCTGTTCGGTCAAGATTACGGATGTCAAAAGTATGAAAACCAAACATCGAATCCAAAGTTGATCCAATCCTACCTAAAATCTAATCCAAACCTGAAACCAGTTCCAAACTCTAATCAAAATCCCAAACCCGACTCAAATACAATTTAAAATATTTGTCATTTTCATAAAATTTGGACAAACCCTAATCGAACTATGGACTACAGTTCAATATGGGTCTAATCCGGGCTCATTTTTTGTGGGTATGGTTCCGAAAATTGGAACCGCTGGTTCATGGGGCAGTTTCAATCTGGGATAGAACCGGACCAAATTAGCTCGTGATCATTAAAGCCACTGATTCTAATATAACAGGGTTTATTAGCTTAGTGAAGTTATAACAGAGGATCAATGGTGAAGAAATAAAAAAAAAACAGAGTTATAATCCATAGACAAGATCATATAAGGAGTTGGCTCACAACCTTGTTTTTATTCCAAGAAAGAAATAAGTCACAAACATTGAAGCTTCAAAAGTTGCATGCTCTCTCACAAACTTCAGTTGCTTTCAAGTGCTTGCTGCATTCGATCTGCCCGCTTCTTTTTATATGCTTTCAGAAAAGGATCCTGCAAATTGTAAAAAAATTACTCTGTCACGTCGACAAATAAGGTTCTTTTTCGGAGTTGTAGCAACAGCAGAATTGCCTATCAAATAAAAATATCAGAAAAAAAACATTTGAATTTCAACGTTTCAGTTCTTCAAGAAATGACCAAGTGCTAATGCATAATCAGATCAAAATTAGTCATGCATCTTCTGTGAAGCATATTCTGTATACAGCCAAGACTATATGATGGGATCTGATCAATCCAGAGATCATTTCGAATATAAGTTTCATTTCGATTCCTGCTGAATCCACTTGGAATTTTGACAGAATTTCTATTCCTTATTTTTTGTTTTGCTTGCACTGGAGCCAGAGGAGAGATGCTTAATTACTGATATCGAGAAAGCAAGGACTTTATGAGTGTTCACTAATGTCAGCCCTTGCTTCGTCCTAAGGTAAGGTGAAAACCTCAAACCTAGTTTCAGAAGGAATAGCATGTTCAACTTTCATTTCCTAAACTGAAAAAACCAAACACACAAGCACCCGAGGATGCCCAATCATCCACAAAGTCAGATTTTGATGCGTCATTCGAACCCAATTTTGGGTGGAGTTAGGATCAAAACCAAAAGCTCCTGTTTACCCCTACCCTAATCTTAAGAATCTGAATCTCAAGCAAAATCTGAAGCAAGAATACAGGGGGGAATAAACGATTCCAGTAGCCAAGCCCCAGTGTAATGTGGTAATATTAGGTCTATAAACACAATAAGAATACTGTATAGACCGTGTCAAAAGCTTTTTGAACCCTATCCACCTCAAGTTAAGCTGACCACCATCACAATGGAAAGTGGAAGCAAAATATGATCTTCAGCAGTTGACAAAAAGTACAAAAATCATTGATCATAAAAATGAGCTCTCAGTACAACGAATATGAATTAACTCATGCACATTTCAGAAAATTCTACATCGATATGTAAAATCGTCCTAACCCTAGAAAATCTCAAATCAATGGGGTTATATCAAAGCCGGATGATTCATCCACTACAAATCTAATGATCAAGAAATGAATCCTGAAATATGAATTACATATGAATAAATCCATTGAATGGGAAGTATTTCAAGAGACAATAAGTGACGAAGAGAGTATAAAAGTTACCTCTTTAACGAAGATCAAGTTGGCGACAACAATGGAGGCAAATATTCCTCCTAAAATTGCAACGGGTCCGGTTAGGAGACTCCATTTTCTGTGGATCATCTTCTTCTCCGCCTCTTAAACCTACTTTCTTTCTCCTCGCGATTTCCTGCTTCACCGTTCTGGGCTATCGCTGAACACCAAGGCATTTCGTACTACTTTCTATCGTCTCCCCATGGGCTTTTCTACCAAAGCGGACTTACTTTGGGTCAGAAAGGCCCATGGGCTTAATACGATTCTCTACTATGAATCCTCGCTAGAGCTGACAATTAAATCGGATCGATTCACCGAACCAACTATTTGGTTGGGATCGAAGTGGTTTTTAATTTAAAAATTGATGTGAACCTCGATTTGGGATCATATTTGTTTCGAATCGAATTAACTATCAGATTGAATTCGAATCTTGTTTATAGAAACCAGTTTGTCGGATCGGGTCGTTAAAATATAAAATTTATGAATAAATAATTAAATTTTAATTAATTTTGGCTGACAACACACGAGTATGAATTTTATAAAATTGAATGTGAACTAAAATCAAAATCAAAACGAATTTCGAGTCAGATTTGAATTTGATTGATTGTACTGTTGGTTTTAGTTCTTATCTAATTCTAGAGCTGGCAAACGAGCGAGCCAGTTCGCCGGCTCGCTCGTTTGGCTCGGCACTGTAGCAGCTCGAGCAAAAGCTCGAGCCGAGCCCGAGAGTGCAGCTCGTTCGAGTTGGCTCGTGGGCTCGGATATACCGAGCCAACCGATCCGGCTCGAAAGCCAGCTCGAGAGCTGACTCGGTTGGCTCGGCACTGTAGTGCGGTCGACACTTAGTATACATGCGGTCGACACTTAATGCATATGTAAATTTGGATGGCCGACCGCAAAATAAGGTGTCGACCGCTATACGTTCCAGAACGTTTTTAAGTGTCGACCGCAATACGCATGATTGTTGTGAAAGTGTCGACCGCGTATAAAAAAGGGTCGACCGGTAGTTGTACAAAGGTCGACCGTGTTTATAAAGACGGACGACCGTTTTAATGTAACGGCTATAACTTCCATATGCAACGGTAACGTAAGGTCGACCGTTTTAAAACTGAAGGTCGACCGCATGTAGCTGTTATGCGTGAATTCTATAAATTGTAGAGGTTAGCTGATAAATGTTTTACGCATCTAGTGCTTCCGTTGTTCGTAAGATTGACTTCTACCTTTGCAAGATATAAAAAAATTGATGCATTTAATGAAATCGTAACTTCAATG